>VZTG01009266.1:261140-297593 GCA_013397845.1 Melanocharis versteri | reverse complement strand
TCCGCCTCGACAGCGACTATCTCCCTTCTCAAAGCAGGGCCAGCTAGAACGGGTTACTCAGCTTCCAAATGGCTTAATTTTCTGTATTTCCAGCTGTGCCCATTGCACTGGGCACCACTGAGAGGAGCCTGAGCCCCTCATCACTACCCCCACCCACCCGAGGTATCCACACACAGTGACAAAGCCTCCCTCAGAGCCTGCTGTCCTCCAGGATGAACAGCCCCAGCTCTCAGCTTCTCCTCTAAAGTCAGATCTGCAGTTCCTCATCTTTGCAGCCCTCTTCTGGACTCTCTCCACTAAGTCCATGTCTCCTTTTTTTTTTTTCCAAGTTAGGTTCTTAGTAATTTGCAAAGCTTTTCTTACACCAGTTCTGCTGGACACAAGTCTTAATCTCCAGCTATGCCAGTGCCCCTACTAAAAAGGCTTTGGAAAGTCACTCACCTCCTGCAAAATTATAAAGTTTATATGCTGTAAATATAAATATACATTTATACATCAAGAAAAATGACATAATGGCTTTGTGACATCAATTATCTCAAAAAAAAGGATGCCTTCAAAGGTGCCAAGTGTTCTTAAGGAAATAATGGCTCCTAACACAGGTTCTCTAATACTGTTGGTCTTCAAGCCTGACAGGTTATTGATATAAATTGCATGTAATTAGCCTTATTAAAGCCTATAGTACAGTAANCAAGTTAGGTTCTTAGTAATTTGAAAAGTTTTTCTTACACCACTTCTGCTGGAGACAAGTCTTAACCTCCAGCTATGCCAGTGCTCCTTACTAAAAAGGCTTTGGAAAGTCACTCCCCTCCTGCAAAATTATAAAGTTTATATGCTGTAAATATAAATATACATTTATACATCAAGAAAAATGACATAATGGCTTTGTGACATCAATTATCTCAAAAAAAAGGATGCCTTCAAAGGTGCCAAGTGTTCTTAAGGAAATAATGGCTCCTAACACAGGTTCTCTAATACTCTTGGTCTTCAAGCCTGACAGGTTATTGATATAAATTGCATGTAATTAGCCTTATTAAAGCCTATAGTACAGTAAAACTGCAATACGAAGGAACTCCCTATGTTAATTAGCACTCCAGCCATAACCCTTTCTTTTGCAGAAGAGTTCCTGGTCTGATACAGCCACTGGACTCTGTCCAGCCCAGGTCTTGCAGGAAGACAAGAATCTGCCACAGACACAGCCTGTCACCAGTTTTATGTCAGCTCCTTTCTGCTCCAAGGCACAGCACATGGGTTGGACAGGATGCAGAATATTCCAGCAGAACAGAGCTGGGTTTTAAGCACCTTCCACATGCAGCAACATCTGAGAGGAGCCAGGAATGCATAGAAGAAAATTTTAGATTTAATGGACAATGTGTGTATACATTATCAGAAATTAAGATACAAAAAGATTTTTCCTGAGGAAAGGAACGCTGTCTCTCCCTCCTATGTTTTGACAAATGAGGATCATTAGCTAGCACGAAATCAAGAGAAAGCTCTGTTGTTCCAATTATTTTCCTTGCTCCCATGGGTATGACAGCTTCACACAGAACATCTCCAATGGAGCAGTGAGTTTTCCATTTCCCCACAGATAAACACTTCACTATTTCCAAGATCACATGTGAGCTTACTTATAACTAACCCGTGGCTTTTTATTGTTATTGATAACAAATATAAAGAGCTGAATGACAAAGCCTGGCTACAAACACCAGCTGAGCACCACCCTTCCTGTCTTCTCCATTTACCCTTCTTTCTCAAACAGGAGAAGCAGCCTTTCGGCCAAAAGAGAAGGATTTTGGTTCTGTAAGACAGCTTGGAAAGCAGGCAACGAGCATCAGACATTGTCCCCTGCTGGAGTGGGTTCAAAACCTGCCACTCCCTGACAGAACAGGGAGTCCCCAAGAGCAGAGAGTGGCTCTGCTGGCAGAGCCCTTCAGCCTCCCTGTTGAAGTTGTGCCATCGACAGGAAGAAAATTAAACCTTGCAGAAAGTCAGAAATAGAAAGCAGCCGGTGAAAGAGTCGCCTGGAGGAAGGAAAAGTTGAGCTGTCGATCCCTGCCGTAAAGCTATTTATACACTTTAGCCAGTGACATACATGAGAACGGGATCTCCTGGAGCAGGGAGTGGAGGAGATCTCACAGCACTGGATTTGGCCCTCATCTCCCCACCACCAGCATAATGATTGTGCACAACTGACTTCAGAGATGAATTGCTTCTGATTTGTGCCTGTGTGAAGCCAGAGTAAACCACTTAATTAGATTAACAGATCTAATGAGCAGAGAGCTGCATAAAGATCTTAAAGCTCCGGTTTCACCCCCCAGGGACATCCTTCACACTTCTACCCGAAGAGTTCTGGGGTTTTTTTACCATAATGGCAAACAAAATCTCCCAAAGATGCACCCAAATTGCCTCAGCAATAACCTTTCTAGAGGTCTTAAAATCCTTTAGCCTCAATATTCAGGGGTAAAAAGTAAAAACACCCAGACAATTACACGTATTAAAACATCAGATGTGTTTCATTGTAGGTGAAGCACATAGTCCATTCCTTTAAATTAAAGTAAAAGACATTTCCTTCCCCTCCTTTGCCTGCTCCCTCTCCCTCTCATCTGTAGGATGGGGCATGCTGCTTTTTCCTTAAGAAGCACACCAGATTTCCTGTCTTAAACACACTCTATAATTAACAACCAGCAAATAATGAGTACCCAGGATATATAAGTCTATTAGAGTGCTGGCAGTGCTAAAGACTCATGCTGTTTCACTGTGAGCTCCACTTGAAGAGGTGATTTATGGAGGACATTTTTTCATTAAGTAATAGCAAATGGTTTCCACCCTCGCAGTACCCAGCAATCTTCAGGGAACAGCACAGCGATATTGAGTCCCTTTCTGGAGAGGAACATTTCAAGGACTTCAGCTGGAACATAAAATGACAATCATTTACTCAAGGTCAGGAAAAAAATAAGGGGAAATACAACCAGAGGTTAAGCATAAGGTGCTCGATTGCATAAGATCTGTCAGTTAGAGAAATAATACAGTTGCTTTAGAAACTACCAGGAGCTCTAACTACACCCTCGCAGAAATAAAGAGGGCCAGATTGTCACCAGGTGTTTCAAAATACCATTACTATTGCTACTTCTGTAGTCATTATTACCCCTAAACAGCTAAGCTCTTATTCCCCTTAATTACTCTAAATACTTCTACCTTGAGTAAATCATATCCAAAGCTCCACTATGAAGTGACACAGCTCTGAGCACTGCCTGGGTGCCAGCTAATACCACAACGATATTGGTACCTAATCACTTTAATTACCAACTTCCTTCTCCCCTAGGAGTAACCACACAGAAGAACAAAATATAATTACATTGGCACTCCTGCTACAGCACATCCACTTTCTCTGCAGCCCTCCAGTGATATTTACTATGAGACTGTGCCTGCTAAGAGGGATTTCTTCAGCGTACAGACATGAAAAAATCAAAATATCATAATTATAATGCTTCGTCTTTCCAGGCAACTAATTTAAGGAATCTGAGTATTGTAATAATATTAAAATAAACTTTGCAACATTCACGGATATTATTTTTCACACATCATGGATGCTGACAATGAATTCCCAGGGACAGCAAACCAAAGCATTGACAGACCTAGGAAAAGTCCACTGGAGTCTTGGCCCCCCAAGATCCAACACTGATTTTCTCAAATGTTTTCTCTCCCCTGCAATAATTAAAAACTATTGCCTACTTTGAAATATCTCAGCTCAGGAGTCCAGATCAGTACATACAGATACTAACACAGCCTGATCTTCTGCCACGCCAAGAAGAGATTTTGCTGTGACCTGTTCCCACAAGACAGAAGTACCAGGCAGAAAATCACCTCCATATATTAAATTCATCCGACACCTCTTTTGTGTTATAACAAAGTGTTTTTTTCTGATGAATCAGCACAGTCTTACAGGAAAGTATGACAACAGGCTAGGAAATCTTAAGTCTTTGTGTAATTCAAGGAGTGAGCTGGACACTGGAAAAGTAGTTTGTTTCAAACACCCACCTGAGGCTGGAAAGAGCCTCCCTGCCTGTAATACCCCTGTGCCCTGGATGGGGGAGAATGAAGGCAGCATGGGGTAACACCAACACACAAAATTACAATTCCATGGCTGTTCCATGGCCAAGGACATGGCACTCCCACAGTGCTCACTGCAAACACAAAGGCACAGACTCACCCCACTCCTGAGAGTACCACCAGCTGGAAAGCACACAATTTCCTCTAAACACACACAACGGTTGCTACGTGCTCACTTTTCAATTTAAATTGACTTTGTAATAGCCTGAAGATGAGAGGAAAGCAAGTACAGAGCCCAACAGTTTGTTCAGTCATCATGACTTTACTACCTCTCTTAATTCCTTTCCTTTAGTACCTCATGTAACGGGGGAGATTTTGCAAGAACTGCGGCTCCACTCGAGAACGAAAAGCTGTTTTCTGAGTTCAAATGAGCATGAATGTTAAGTTGTCACAAAAAAGGGGCCCTGCTTTCTGAGCTCAGTGAAGCTCCGTATCTCCTCTCAGGCTGAGAGATGAGCAGCAGCTCCCTGGGGACTCTGAACCCCACAGTGGGATGGATATTTGTGATTTGTGGATGCTCTGATGCCAACAGCTCTTCAGCCAGTCCCACGCACTGAGTGTCACCCCTGCCTCCTGGACTCGATAACATCACCCCCTCCTGTCACTGCCACAGACAGGGTTTGCTGCTGAAATCCAACAGGCTCGAATCATACCAAACACTTAAAGGGTTATTGTAAATCTCACATGGCAAAACACGCTTTCCACAATGCCTCTGTGAAAACACTCTCAAGCTCCTCAGAAAATCTTAATCTGTGCCGCTCTTAAAACCACAAAAACTGCTGTGTGTGCTCCCTTGGGGGAAAAAGAAAAGGATTGTAATTATCTTCTGCTCATTTTCCCACTTGAAAGGAGCCATATTTTCAAAAACCCAGTGGATTGTTGAGTCCTCCAAGAGCCAGAAGATGTGCTAGGGACTATTTCTTATTCTCTTGACAGCCCTGGGCCTCCTAAGGTCACGTATGTTACAATGTGCATTCACACAAGTGCCCAGCCAGGGCAGCAGCAACAACCACAGAAAATCCCACTGCAGCAACACCCACACACAGAGGTAACGCAAAACAGCGTTTCGTAAACTCCTCAATCATTAACTAAAACTTCTGTTTAATGCCACCCCACTTTTCCGTCATCTCTCCGCTCATGACATCTTCTAGACGTTTAATTTGTGACAATCTCTACGTTTCCATGCATGGCAAGGGATGCATTTTGGCTAACAAGCAATGAAGAGACCATCTACCTGCCCAGATTTCTCCTTGACACTACAAAAAGCTCATGTTAAGAGGCATTTGGCAGTTTGCCAAAGAGAAAAATATGTATTTTCTCTTTAAAACTGCCCTGCAAAATAATCAGTTTGCAAAAGCAATCCTTTCAGTTTTAATACATCTATTAACATCCTGCCCTTCACAGTAATTTCTGTTATCTAAAATAGTTTGTGCTGCTCAGAAAATCCCCCAAGAAGAAGCAAAAAATAGTAGTTAGTACAACTACACACATTTATTTCATGGGAATCCATCCAGTACTGTTAATATCCCTTACACAGTACAATGAAAGATACAAGCAAGAGTTCAGAGCCTGCACGCCTTGTCTTGCTCAGAACTGAATTCTATTAATCTTAATTACTTTAATTCATGACATTTCAAGCTGAAGTGTAGATTAGAGTGAAAGCTCAAATGTTTCAACAGTCCTGCATTGTAACGCTGTCCTTGGGTTTTAAAAAGGAAGGAAGGATTTGGAGAATTCACTTTTAGTCTAAGTTCTCAAATACCCGAGAAGCCTGGATTTCATCCTGCCAGAAGAGTCTGCAAGGCTCATTTTACTTACCCAAACAGGGACATTCTGGCTTACAAAAGACAATGCATTTCAAGATGAGGACTTCCATTTAGTAAAGCATAAGCACTATTTGTATTATTTAGCATAAATACTGTAGCTAGGAGCTGAGTTAGTAAGTGATATTTGTTAATTTAATCATTAAAAAATACAGCTCAACTCAAGTCTGGTGGAAAGTGTATTTTCCACTGAGTTCCAACACACAGTCTGTATTACAACATCCACAGCTTCAGAATTTTCCTAATATTTAGCAATACTCTAAAGGGTAGAAGGGGACACAAAGCATCATTTCGCAAGTGCCACATAATTCTTCAGCGCTGTCACTCCCTTTCACTCAACTAATGTTAAAGGTGAAAAGAGCAAAATCATCCATTATTACAGGCCTGGTTCAGCATTTCTATAATTTTGAGTACTTTTACGTGACACAAGTGCACGCAGGGAAAAAGTTGGGTTTGTCTCCACTTATGCCGATAAATAAACATCGCAGGTTTGCTTCTCGCTTGTTTGCCTGGGATATGTCTTTAGCCAGTGTGACTTGTTGAGAAATCTCTAAACTGTATTTGAATATTCCCTCAGGATGCAGGGGGAGGGCTGCAGGTCCCTTCAGAGTGGGACACCTGCCCTGAGCAGTGGGACAAGTGATTCAGGGCTCGATCTGCCAAAGGGATGCCCCATGCGACGCTCCCTGCATTACTGCCCAGCCACTGGGCTTAAAGGGAAGAACTTGCCTGAAAAATTCTCCTGAAGTTGAATTCTGAAGGAGTTTCAACTGCCTGAGTAACTCTGGTGACTGCAAAGGCCCTGTGGTGGTTTATGGGCATTTGTTGACACAACTGCACCCAGGAAACTGCTGGAGCTCATCCAAGGCAGCTGTGCCTCACTGATCAGGTGTCAGCCTCGTAAAGTGAGTATTCCCCAGTTTAGAGAGATGTTGTTCCACAGAGCTGAAAGATTAACATGACTACAGATGACTGATACATTTAACAGAAAATCGGGTTTATTACCAAATTGTAAAATAATTGTGTTATTTAGCAGCTACGTGAATGACCCGTTCTGCTGCACGATTACATGATCTATTCAGTTTTTATGTAGTTTCTGAACAAATAATTAATACACACAATGCTACCTAATCAAGGACTCTGCTCAAGCAGAAGATACTGGAAGTACTGAATTTAATGCATCTCAGATATTTTTTAACTGTCTGGATACTAAGAAATCATCAGGCAAATAGACCTTAGTACTATTTGGAAGGGATAGGATTTGTCAGGAAGGGAATCCAGCTCAGCTTTGAGCAGCTTTGGGCTGAGATACTCACATTTCAGAGAAACGGAAAGACACAGAATGGTAACAGGTGCCAGGAGGAGCACGGCAGAGAAAATCAGAAATTCTGCCAGAGAGCCAAGAAACAGCATTGGAAATGAGCACCATTTTTCGTTGTCCCTTTTTTCACTATTCACATGAGTATTTACTGACCTGAGAAAGACGAGTACGAGCAACGAGTTCAGACACAGCATCAAAAGAAAGCTGTGGACAGAGCACTGGCTGTCCCAGGGACTGATGCAAACACTGCATTTGAGCTTCTGGAAACCAAGAGACTGGCCACCCAAAAAGGCTGAAGAGATGAGATTTTCCTCGTGAAAAACTGGCTTACAAAAGTCACAAAAAAGGGTTTTATCACTGTAATGGAACTACCTTGATATTCATTCAGCAGGGGCTACACCTGAATCAGCTGCACTGCATTTCCAGGGTGCTTAAAGAGAGCAAGAGGAAAAGAGAGGAAATAAATAATGTCAGTGTCAGACATCTAGCTGGAGGTACAGGAAAGGGTTGCTAAACCTGGAAACGTTTGAATTGACCCTGAACAAAGGACAGCAAATCAAATGGTATCATTACCCACAGTAAAACATGATCTGCAGCCTGTGAACTCCTGCGTTAAAGCCTCCAATTGTTACAGTGAGAAAATCAAACAAATATGAGTATAATCATTTGGTTTATCATCTTAAAATCCACTGTGGCTTGCTCATTAACTACCAGTCGTCTCGTTATTTACTGGTGTTGCTTTGCCTATTTGTCATGAATAATAGCATTTTTTTCGGTTCATTTCCTCTCTGCTGCCTTCAGGAAGGGACACAGCAAACTACTTAATAGTTTATGTCATTCTTTGAAAATTGTTTATAGTTTAAGAACTAAAATCATTTAAATAAGTATTTCATCTATGCTGGATGCTGAACCACTATTCTCAATAACGAATAAAGTTTAAAATTATTTTAATGAGACCCCTTGGTATAAAAAATACAAACTAATATCTCAAAGAAGTCTCAATCTTGATCAAATCTATTACTCTTGATCAAATCTATCAAGTTCTCTTTGTTAGTTTAATATAAATAGAGATGTGTCTTAAAGTACTTAGATGCTTCTGCGATCTTCAAACACTTCAGATGTTTCAGATGCTTCAAAAGCCTGCATTTTGAAGGAAAATTGCCACAAACCAGGTAAACAGACTGGAAATGCCATTGACACCTCACAATTAACAACTTCCTCTTCCAAAAATAGCCCTAAAGTCCCTCACGTAGAAAAAGTCATGGAATGACTTAATTCAGTCCTTAGGAAGAAGTTTTATGAAAATGAAACTGTAGAGACATCAAAAACTATTAAGTAAAATTTTCAGTAACAAAAGGTTATTTGATTAATTTCTTTGATTTCACCATTTTAAGTTAAAAGCCCTTACTCCTCAAAACCGTTTCGATTCCATACAAAGAACAGGTTGTTAAATTGCCCTTTAACTTCATTTCCCTTCTACCACTCTGTAACTTCCAGTGAGATCTCACTGGGGTGGATTCTCCAGCAGCACAGTATGGTTCAAACATTCAGCCAGGCAGGATATTTAATACAAGAGCCACCCTATCAAGGCAGATGATTAAAACTTGTACGTATCCACCAGATTTTACGGCAAAGCTGCTTTAAGACCTGCAGCAATGAAAGACAGAGCAGTTTTAGACCATGCTTTAAACCTTCCCCATGCCCCTGGTTAAGAGTGGGCAGCCTCAGAGGAGGCCCTCACTTTGAAATTTAGGGAAAGATAACTATGAAATTACTTCATTCCTAATTTAAAGAAGAAAAAGAAGGGGGGAAAAAACCAACAAGGAATTCAAATGCACACAATTATACTCATTTTAGACAAGTACAAGCTGAAGAAAGAGTTATTTTGCAATGATAAATACTGCAGTGATGTTATGCTGGGGAGCTGTGAGTTCGAGTAGCACATTAGGTAGGATCTCCTCACTAAATCCTAAAAAGTCTTTTCCACACATTTCTAGATTGACCTTACGCCATAAAAATACCTGCAAACTGCTGCTGTCCAGCTTGTCTATTTAATAGCTTTTTAAATTAAAAAAAAAAAAAAAAAAAAAAGGCTGGTTTCTCATGGAAATGGAAGTTCCTCATGGAGATGGAAAATTTATCCAGAAGTAGAGAGGAAATTAACTGATAGCTAAGTGTTGAAATTCTAAACCCATATCCACTAGGGATGACCACCTCTTCCTTGCAGAGTCCTGGATAGAAAGAGAATTCAGATTTCCTGATGGCTGGGGGGAGCAGGAAACTACAGTGGCTCCAATGAATAAAATCCACCAAGCACAGGTTTGAACAAAAGCACTCCTGGAAACACTGCTCCCTTGAACGAGCATGAGGCAATACTTTGTGTTTCCATGCAGAACTGATATTTCCTATTGGCAAAACCACTGCAGTAGACATTGAAGTAATTTTTTAAAAGCATTTTCAAAGGGGGTGTTTTTTAAAAAGTTCCTTTCCAAGAAGTCAAAGGTGGTATCTGTCCGTATTTAAAACACAACTAAGTCAAAATAAATTCAGAATATGAGGACTAAAGGATAATAAGAGCTCATTCTGCTTCTAATTATGTTTTGTGATATAGCTAAAACTTAATTCAGCAGATGATGCAAATCACACTTATAATCAAGGAGCTCCTTTAAACAGAAGGATCATCTTTTGCATTTGGCAAAAGATTAAAACAAAATTAATTGTCTCTATCAACCAAAAAGATTGACAATATAAATATGTGGATCAGTGGATCAATCCAGTCCTTGCAACAAAAATCCTCATAAAAAGGCAAGTGTATCCACATGGATTTTTTATATTTTCATCTAAAGAGAAATCTGAGTATTAACCACCATGCAAATTAAGTGATCTCAGTGTAAAACTTCTACCTTTCTCCCACTCTAGTGGATCATTCCAAAGTTTTCTTTTGTAATATTAAAAGAAAAAAACAAATACCATTTTTCATTACACTGAACATACTGAAATTGAGGGGGTGTACAAACAGGGAAAAAAGGAAAACTCTCTTACTTTCATGTCATTGGAGTCAAGTTGACCCGGAATGCTTTGAGGATTGCTTTGCAATGCTTTTGCAAACTGAAAAAGCATCATTGCTTTGAGAAATAACTCGTGCTGCACATGGGAGCAATGCAAAGTGCATGAGGGCCTGGTGCAGCACAGCTCTTCAGGGCTGGAAGATACTGAGAGAAGCCAGAAAGAAAAGAACTGCTTTATAAAAGGTCGCTCCAAACTTCAGAGCAAACATAAATAAACAACAAATCAAGAGGACAAGAAGGAGAATGTGGGCCACTGTTCCTTTAAAACAGGATCCAAAAAGAGATGTGCTACTTGCAGCACATAATTTCAACGTGAATATTAATGGATGTTTTGAGAAACATTTAAAAAAACCCCCAAAACAAATCCAAAATAGCACCACAATGACAGATTTTTATCCCTACATACTAGAATAGGAAACTTAGTATATACAAAGCATTTATGCAGGCCTTAAATAACAAGTTTTGCACATATTGTCTGGGGAAAACAGTACAAATCCATCATGTTCTAAGACAATACTGCTGAGGTCTTAATATTCCAGCAGCCAGGAATTATGATGTGAGCATCCTGCCTGGAGCAGTTTCAGTTTGCTGTCGTTCTGAACTGGAAGTTACACATGAAGGAGAAAAAGTCACACTTTTTTCATCTGCAGCCTCACTGCAGATGGAATCACCAACACCCAGCTGGGCTCATAACCCTAAGGAGCTCAAATGCCATTTTTAAATTCTTAATATAATTTGTAGGAAGTTAGTACAGCCCTTTAATTTCTCTGTAATGCAACTATCCAGGATTTTTGTTAGACTGACTTGAGCCTGAAGGTGTGAATCAGAAGATGCACTACTCACATTGCAAATTAAATCAGCCCTAGGATGCAGCTTGGGAGTTTCAGCAGAAATTAACTTTTAGAGCAAAGTTTGCGAGTAATCCTAATTAACTTCAAAACATTAACATCACATGTGGCCCAGTACAAGTACCCAACCCAGGAGCAGCTAAAATATTGCACAAAATAATGGCAGCATGTTCACATCCGCATAAAAATATTTTAACATCAAGTCAACACTGCCGAAAAGCTGAACTTAAGAAACCTGAGCATAGGAATCATGAAGATGTGATCTGACATGTAAAAATTTAACTTATTTTTTTATGTTGCCTTGCACAAACCACATACCAGCTCTGCCTTAGTTTAATCCTGCACTAATAATGACCACGTATGTCCATCATAAATACTGTATATATTTATATTAATATACTGTATATATTTATATTTATGGTCTATATTTATAGACCATAAATATATAGCAACAATTGACAACATACATAATGAAATACAGAAATATCATCAGCTTATGTAAAAATAACACTACAGTAGCAGGGCAAGAAATTATTACCTCTAATTCAAACAGAAAATATTCAGTTTTGAGATGAAAAGTGTTCATTCTAGAGATATAAAAGTTGAGTACAGGTGTAAAAATACCTGGAAGCCTGAGACTTCATGCATATTGTTGTTTCTTTGATTCACTCTTAAATTTACATCTACCTACGCTAACACTTCTCAATTTCAGTGAAGAAAGAATTATACTTCAGGTTTTCCTCCCGTGAAATAAAGGACTTGCAGAACTGAATTACAACCCCCTGAAAACAAGAGATTTAATAGAACCATCAAAGACCACAGCTGCACTATTGGATACCACTCTAATTAATATTACATAATCCATACAACACATGTGATCAATTTGGAGGTCCCAGGCGGTTCTTAAACGAATGAATGCAATTTGTAAGCTCTGATCTGTCACTTCCACTTAGAGCAGAAGTGTCTACATTTCATATTACGTTGTAATGCATGCTGTAAGCCTGTATCAGAACTCCAATTACTCATACGATGATCAAGTTCCACGGACATAATTAGGAAATGGGGAAGACAGGACCCATAAAACCACGAGATGATGGCAGAGGAAAAGTAAGGAGAGAGGGAGGAAAAAAGTTACCAAAGGGTCAAGAGTAACCTGGTTGGAAATCTACAGTGGTTGTCCATTGGTTGGCACTGAGAGGAGGCATTTCCCCAAATCTGCTTTACTTTAGGGTTATTTTGCACGAAGTGGAAAAACGAGCAGCTTAAGCTTCATACTTTAAAGGAAAATTAGGTGCTGAATCTGGGAAAACTTCAACAGAAAGCTTTCTGCATGTCTTATTTCCTACGCCTATTCCATTCCAGCAGTTAAAAGGAAGCACAGCTTCAATCCCTTAGCAAGTCACCCAGTAAAAGCAGATCTGTACACGTTCAGTGCTGATTGGCTTTGATCAGGGAACGAACTTGCCTTGCTAAAGCACCAGCAAGGGCTGCAGTTTTCACAGCAAATTCCGTGAATTTCTAGATTTGAACTACTGAACTATAGCTCTGTTTAGAAAGACTGAAAGGTTGCACTTGGTTAAGCCCAAAACCTGTGTCCACAGCAGAAACTGGAATACCAAAATGAAAGATATCTGAGCTCTTCCTAACAGGTTAAACATCTCATTTAGAAAATGTCAGCAGGAACGGCTCCATTTTAGCAAACTTTTTAGTTAAACAACAAAATAAGTGCTGAAGCGCTTTTACTTCAAAATTTTCCAAATAATTACACAGAATTAAATATTTGGAATTGTATGAATTCCACAGACAAGACAGCTAACAAGCCATTTTTGGTAGTGAATCAAATCCAAGCAGTTCCACCAAGGAAATCCAAGACAATTACATTTTTTTTTTCCACAGCAGGCTTCACGTCCAAGTGACATCGTGTGGAACTAAAGCTGGTGACAGCAAAGGTCTGGCAAGGAAAGCTCTGGGCTGGCAGCCTCAGCTCCAACGCACCCAAAACCACCTCATGCACAGCTATTAACCTTTCTTTTCCTCGCAGAGTATAATACTTCATAAGATGCTGAAACAATTAATGTAATTTAAAAACTCATCTAGTACTGCCTTCGGAATGGCAAATCTCTTCCAGAACGAAAATAAATCAGATTTAATGTTTTAGAGTAAATACAGGCATGAAAAAAGATACTATAATTACACTCACTAAATATGGCTCCAGATAATTATTATGGCGGCTTTCATTGAAAGAAAAAAAAAAAAAGAAATGAAAGAAGGGAAGAAAACCATTTTAGGAAGGGGAGGGAAAAGCCAGGGCAGTGACGTTAGCAATGTTCCATTATGTCCTTACTTAATTCTATGGCAAAGTTCCCATTGACTTCAATGAGAGTACGATTTGGCAGGAGGGAGACAAGCAGAATGAAAGAGTTTCAAAGCAATTGTAATGCACTGTTTTCCTTTCCCAACTCCGACAAACCCATTTCCTTTTTTTTTTTTCTTTCCCTACTCTTTTCTTTATTGTTGTTGATGCAGCTCTTGTACTCCAGTAGAAAAGTAGCTCTTCAGCAGCCTTGGAAATGCTGTACATAGAAAACACACCAAGGCCCATCATGCGTGGATGATGATAATAATCAAACTAGAACGGCATTTAGTGACAGCGTGGTTAAATGTGAGTGAAGTGCAAGGCTGGAAATGGAAATCTGCACAGTCTGACTGGTTAATAACAACCATCACTCAGTGTTTATACCAATCCAAATCCAAATGAAAGAAGCGAGAAACAAAGGAAAAGAAAATGCAAGTGAAAAGCTATGGGAAATATTGAACCTGCTGTGTACTTACTGAAATGATTATTAATCAGTCTAATGGTTTGAAAAATAGTTAATTCAGAGAGAAGGCATAGCATCACATGAACTATTATACATAAAATGAACTCCAACATTTCAAATACAGAAATATTTGGGATATTTTGTCAC
Organism: Melanocharis versteri; assembly: GCA_013397845.1. NCBI lineage: Eukaryota > Metazoa > Chordata > Aves > Passeriformes > Melanocharitidae > Melanocharis > Melanocharis versteri. The sequence goes on along the minus strand of VZTG01009266.1, from coordinate 283,460 downwards.
TCTGTGGCAATGCGGATGGGCAAGAGGCAGCACTTACAGAAAGAGTCAGCTAAATGCTCCTCTTTTCCACTACCCTGAGTTATTTATTAGAAAAATCCGTCTGAAGGACGGGCAGGATTTCCCCGGCAGCGGCAGATTTCGAACGCCTCGTGTTGCTGTGTGTAATGAGTTGCTTCCCGTGGCGGGGAGCGCCGGCGCCTCGCTCCGTTCCGCTGGGCTCTGCTGCACAGCTAATCCTCTTACAACGGCCCTAATCCAGTTAGCGGCCAGCGATGGTGAAATGTCAGCGTAATTGGATAACAGCCTGGCATTCTGGAATTATTTCATTACGGCAGCAGGCCCCGTTGGGTGGAAGGGGACGCCCACCAGCGCCGCGGGCCCCCGGCCGCTCCCTGCCCCGCTCCCCAGGGCAGCTGCGACAGTGGCACCAGCAGCCTCCCCCAGATTAAAACCAGATTTAGGAAAACATTCATTTGCACTGCATTTCTGTTAACTAGAAGCCAAGCAGCCTACCTTCCCAGCTTTGGGATACTGCGGAATGGACTTGCTCTGGCTCCCCATCTCCCCTTCCCTTGTGTCCCTTGGCTCCCAGCTGTGTCCCCTTGGCCACAGTGCCAGCCAGGCTGGGAGCAGGGTGCCAACAATGCCACCCCAGGGAGTGGCAGCTTGGAGTGGGGACCGGGGGACACTCACAGAATTGCTGGCAAAGCCTCTGTGTCCTGCTTGCCTCACATCCCTGCAGAGCCGGGGAAGCACCCAGCCTGCTGAGGACAGGAGAGGGACGGTGGTCCAGGCACAGTCCCACCTCCAGCTCTCATCCTGCTCTACGGCTCCTTGGCCCTCCCAGCAGCTCTGTCCACAGCTCAGCTCTGGCACTGGTAAAAACACCACTGGAATCGAGCAGCAAATGTACAGCACCCGTTCACACGAACAATAAAACAGCCCGCAGTATTTCCGTGGCTGTCACCAAACACTGCCCGCACTGTAACAGGCCAGGCCCTGCCTGGGACCCCTGTGCACAGGTACCCCGCAGGTGATGGAGCCCGAGGAACGTGCCCGACCCACAGCGTGGACCAACAGTGACACCTGGGGGAGAGCGAGGCGGGATGAGCACAGCTGCCTCCCTCTCCTCAGGTGCCCTCACCTGGAACCAGCCACTCGCCCACACCTGGCCTGTCCCCCTGCATGGAGAACAACCCGTGCGGGAAACGTCACTCACTGCTTCAACTTTAACCTCTGGCAATAATCCACTCACTGCCAGCGGAGCTGAGCCTTGTGCTCAGCCCTGGAGTGGCACTGGTTTGCTGTGAGGAGCCAGTGCTGCCACCATTTCATACCCAAAACAAGAAAAGCACACAGGTATTTATGTTCTTATTGATGGTAATGCAAATTTTAAACTCTGCTTACTCCAGCTGCAAGTTGCCTCTCATGAAAATATTTGTATTTCCTTAAGAGAAAATAAGAGGCCATGAGAGGGATTATAGTATCATTTATAGAACCATTTTGGGCTAGAAAAAAAATCTTAGAAAGAAAGAATGAGGATATTTTTAAGGTGTTTTACGGAGATATATACATATTTAAAACTCCCTGTGAAAAACTCCATAGCTCGTCTTAACCACAGATTTAAACTGAATGGTGCACTCAAAAAAAGAATAAATGACCTCCCACGCTTTCTCTTCTTCCCTCCTCCCAGTCTGCACCAGCTTCCTAACTCCCACACTTGACTTCTTGCCTCCCCTCTGAACTACCTGCCTCCCTGATCACAGTGTCACTATTTATTTATTCATTCTTCATGTCAGGGCCAGGGGCTGCTGGGAGCTCCTGCCTGCACTCAGTTACACACATCTTCCTCTGCTGTGATGGAGGCACCAAAGCACCTTCAGCAGGCTTGGAGATGGGAACCTGGACAGCCTCCTGTCTGCCCAGGGCTCTTGTGGGTGGTGCAGCCTGGGCACCTGTGGGGCAGGAGCAGCTCCTGCAGCCTGGCACAGACTGGAGACAAGAGATTAAATCAGCACTTCCAGGGAGTCACTGGGATTGCTTTGCTCTCTGGGTGGCCCTCATGATAAAGTCATCTGCTCTGAAAATAAAGTCTGCATCCTGAACAACTGTTTCAGCGCTCCAAGGGATTGCAGAGGTACCTGTGAGAACACATTGTCCTCTCAAATGTTTATCGTGAGTTACCATAAATCTGATCAACAAAAATCACAGCGAATCGCTCAGTACTAAGTTCACTTGACAACAGCAGTTTTCCTCTCCCTGACTCCATTTGTTGCCCACAGCTCAAAGCTGTACTTTCAGGGGGGCTGCATACAGGTTTTTGCTTTGTTTTGTTTTTGTATTTTCAAGTCAGTACCAAACAGCTGCCAGAAGCCATTACTTTTATCACCTTGAACTCTTCCGGAGAATATTTTTATACAAGCATTTGAGAAAAGTGGCTCATTACAATCCTATAACAGGGTTTTTTCCTCCAACACCTCTATCCTCTCCCTTGTATGACTATTTTGCTGTTTCTCCTTTGCAGGGATATTCTGTTTTGCAACTCCAGATCACTAATGCTCTCTAGACAAACCCATGAGGCTGTCACTGTGGGGCAGCTGATGCTGCATTGACAGCAGAAGGGATTTGGGCAGAGCATCCCCCCAGGAACAACAAGCAGAGCTCCAGGCAGTGCTGCAGCTCTTCCCCCTCAGCCTCGGGAGCAGAGGGGAGCTGAGAGCCTGACCACGGGGGATTACAGCACTCAGGGCTCGGTGTGGGATCAAACAGGAGCAAGAGAGGCACCGAGAGGACGCTGCTCCAGGAGGGATGCTCCACACAGCAGGAAGTACCCGAGAGGTTACAGGCTGTGCTCTTAGGGCCAGAGCAGCCATGTGCAAAAGCCTTTGCTCCTCCTGAAGAGCTTTTTCCTGTTTTAACGCTGCCTCTTCCATAAGGTTCAATTGTGGAAACAGCAACAGAGGTGGGTAAGGCATGTCCCAGGCAGAATCAGTGATTCTGTTTTGCATGAAGCAGTAACAGGAAGTAAACTTAAATCACTAATAAGACAATCCACTCTTTCCAAAGCATGACTCAAAAATGTGAATTATTGAAGATGTTTCATGCAATCAGTAGAGGGGAGACAGAATAAAGACATTTACTTGAACTAATGGATTGATACATCTGTAGAAGCCACAAATTTCAGATCCCATGTCATATTAGGAGAGGATTATGTCTGAGAAACGGCGACCACGTGGGTCCAAATCCAAGTGTCACACTCAAAACCAGCACCTAACTCACACACAAGCAAGCAGACAACGTTGCTGCTCTCTACAGCTCTTCTTGAAAGCAACACTTCTCATGTACTGCAGGCTCAAAATCCTGCTGCAGTCATGCCAACAGTGCACAGCCACCCAGCTGAGCCAAACCTGAGTCCTTCCTCGTGGAAACAATCCTAGGGGTTTGCCTGGACATTAGGACATTCCCCACTCCAATGCAAATAAGGGATGCAGTCAAAAAATCAGAGCAAAGGAAGACAGGAAGTATTTATGCCATGATAAGGACTGTGAGAATACGTGAATGAAATGCTCGGGCTGAGTGGAACAACATCTGACAGATAATCTGAAAAGCTTCCTGACTAAATAAGGCAAGGACTGAGCAACTCTGTCTAACAACTAGGACTGGAAATTCCAAGCACTACTAAAATGTATCCACTCCCTGCAAGCTCAGAGTGTAGTTTTACCAAACAGCTTATTAAAAAATATTTCCTTTAATCATATGTACGAGAGCCCATAAAAAGAGAGGAGTGTGGCGCAAACTTGGTGATTCAACACCACAAACCATAAAAGGTTGTACTTTCTTGCATGGTTGCATGCAAAATTTACAGCTCTTAAAGCAGCCACGTGACTTTGTAGTCATTCACACTCAGGATGCATTAGGACTGCACTAACTCACTAGGCTGACATGATTAGGGAGTCCCAAAAAGCTGGGAACAACAAAGTCCTGAAAGTTTTCATCATTATTAATAAATGATCCAAGAGCTAGTGATTTATTAAAACTGGGAAGAATCATGGGCTCAACAGAAAACAAACCTTAGCTACCAAATACTGAATCAGTAAGCTCACAAGCAGTGAAAAACAAAGCTTTCTGCAGGCATGGATCACTTGTCTGTAGGAATACACAAACTTCATGGCCTTTTCAAAAATCATGCTTGTTATATAGATCTGTATATAAAAATTAAACAAAAGTAGGTTAACTCCCAGTTCCTATAGTTGATGAGAAAATAAGGAATGCTCTTAAAATGGTCACCCAGTTCTCAACAGGTTTTAAGGTGCTGCTCCTGGGGCAGAGTCCTGTGCATCTGGAACAGGAGGCAGGAGATTGAAACCCTTGGTCAGGTAGACCATGGGAGGCAGGAATCCAGAGGAAGCAGATTCCTGGGCAGACGAAAATAAGGAATGCTGGCCTCACATCAGCTGTGCCAGCATCAGGGGACACCACAGCTCAGAACTGTGATCCAGGAGAGGAGGACAGGCAGCACACCCAGATCTGTGACTGCAGTGCTGCCCAGGACTCGTCTGAACCCTCACACCTGGGGATTGAATGGGATCAATTTCCAAATGCTTCCACGCACTTAGAAATTTAATCGGTTGTGAAATACGCTGAAGAGTTCAAAAGTGTTCTTTGATATAAATAGAATCGTTCATTGTAAAAGACGCTGGCAGTGTTGTATTTTATTTTTACACAAAACATCGGAAACGGTCTCTACCAAATTTCCGTGAAGATGGATCACTGTTCTAACAGGATGGAGTGGATGAGGGGAAAACCAAGATTCAGGAGAGGCCAGAGCCTGATAGAGCTGAAGTTAAAAAGAGAGACCTCATTTTTCTTTCCATCCTGAACATTACAGCTGTAACAGCTTTATTACTGCAGCTTTATATATGTTTACATTTTTTTTGCTGATTGTTGGCATTACAGCCACATCTGGTATCATTTTTCTTAACCTGCCTTATTACCATTCGTAACATGTTTCCCCCCACTCCCTGAGCCTCTCAAGGATCAATCTTGCCTTGCCATTCCACCCCGTCTTGCCCTCCTACCTCTCCTCTAAGTGTCAGACCTTCTAAGACCTTCTTTTGAGAGGTAACGACAACACGAACAAATCTTTTTCACCCCCCTTTTATTTTTATTTTTTCTTTTAAATAAGGAGGAATGCAAGGAGCAGGGCTGATTTGCAGCCTGCCTGTTTGGCCATGCTAGCACTGCTCTCATACCCTAATTCCAGCTCCCACTCTGATCTGCTGGCCAAACAACATATTTAATTATATATATCACGCTGGTGGTACCAGGCCCAGAGAACTGCTTTGCTGGCAGAGGTTTCCTAAACTGACCCTATGGCCAGCATTCAGCTTCCACGGCTTCCAATAAATTTCAGGCTACAGAGTGCAAATTTATCACCTGGGAGACACCCCCTCCTTCATTCAGCACTGAGTTACGGGGGAGCACGACATTTCTTTTCATCAAAGGAAAACCAGAGCCCCTCCTGTCCTCCTTCCATGTTCCTAGCTTCAAGTAATTAACAATCTGTGACATTTGCACATTTTCACACTAATTGAGAACATACAAAATGCATTTTTATCTTAAGCACAGTTTTAAAACCTGGGGCAGCCTCCACTGCTGCTATTAATGAAAAGCAAAATTCCAGACTTTTTTTAGGGTTGATGGAATCAAATTTGTCATTACAGTTCAGTTATTGAGAAAAATAAGATTATTTAAACCACCTCACTTAATCAGAAAATACCTGTTTCACAGTAGTATTTATACATAAATATGAAATGAAAACTTACAGAGCAAAATGAAAGTTACATAACTACCAAAGAAATGATCACTGACAGAGCGTGGGGAATGCTCCTATCAAGAGGGCAAAAAATCTAAATTCAGAAAATTTTACTCTTTTACCATCTTTACAGAAATCTAAAAGATAATTACTTTTTAAAGGAAAAGGACACCTTGTTAAAGCCATTATGTAGGAAAAAAGCCCTCTAATACTCTCTAGCAAGACTACAGAAAATAGGAACTTTCTTCCTGGGTGGCTGTGGCACTCTCCAAAGAGAAATGTCCCTTTGGGAGGGGCTCCTAACGGCTGGAGAAGGTTGGGTTTGGTGGCTGATGGATGAAATGACAGCAGCAGCACACAGAATCGATAATCCCACCCCAGAATGAAGAGTCTGTATCAGAGGGGAGGTCTGGAGCTGTGGTACAGGGGAAGAGCTCCACTCTGCAATAAGAACCAGGCAGAAGGACCCTGTTCCAAAACCATTCTTGCACAAAGATGTGCCACACACAGGGAACAGCTACGGAGCCCACAGAGCTTTTCCAGGGCTTGACTTCAGTGCCAGCCACCCCCACGAGCTGCCCATTACAGCAGATGCTCTGTGTGGACAGTCAGGACATTAATTAAGAAACAAATCCCAACTATTATTAAATTTTGTTCCAGTTAGTGATTAAGAGTAAATAACAACTCTAGGGGCAGTGAAAAACACAGGTGTGGTTTTTCACACAGATTTGCTAAAAATGGGTATCTTGGAGAGAGGTTTGAAATGTGGAGAGAAACTCCACCCAGAGAAGCCACAGCATCTCCTCATGTTCAGGTCACACAAAGTCTGCATTTTGGTTTTTCCCCTCCAGAGAGTGGTAATTCATCAATGCAGGAAATTACGGGGGGAGAGATCCTTTCAGCATGGATTTGTTGACGTCTAATCCCATTTGGAGTGCACTACACGAAGATTTAACTCTGCCACTCTTATTTACTCCTGCCACTTAGAGGCACTCATGGTCTTTGAACAGGCACCTCAGGACAGGCAGGTGAGTTTTATTCTGCAGACTTCTTGAGCATCTCCAGCTCCGTTTCCTTCCTCGCCCCTTCCACCCGGGCAGTGCTGAAATGGGAGCAGGCTCAGCCTGTTGGTCCTGCACTGCTCTGAAGCCACTTCAGCTCTGGCTGTGCTCATTTTCCACTGAGGCATTTTGCCAGGAAATTGAATATTCAAAGGTCTCCTGTATGGATTCTGGATTGGAGTATAATATGTAGGTTTATAGACAGATATGGAGTACACGCTACATATAATACATGTTATATCCTTGTCAAAATGATTAAAGCCCAAGCAAGCAGAAACCCTGCATGAACAGCTATTCCACAGAGCCTCTGAAAACTTCCACTGAAGAAAAGGTGGCTCTTTCTAGAACAAAAATAATCTGGTTTAAGAGCTTTAAGTGCCTTTTCATCCAAAATGTATTTAATCTTTTCTAACTTTTAATAAATTTTGTTTACATCTCGAAATGAGAAATCATTGGCTGCTCTGGAAGAAATTAATTATTTCAAATTAAGATAAATACATGCATATAGCTGTATGCATATAGAGGCTATATTTTCATTTCTCCTTTCTGTCCTGTACCTGTGTAGCTGTAAACCTAGAGACCAATCAATTCTCACAAAATTAATTAATTTTTTTTTTTAAATAGCACAGAAACTCACCCACACTGGGAACTCAAGTCCATCATTTTTCACCTCTGTTAATACAGGTAGCAAAGCCAGCTGTACCACACAGTGGACACTGTGAGCCCACTGTAGAAGCTGGAACTGGATGCTAAGACCAGATATAGATATAGATATAGACAGATATGGAACTATCTGTATATACCTACATACATTTCCAAGAACTACATTCCATTTCTCAGGCTTCCAGTTTATCGTTTTCCCATGACAGAAGACAGTTAATATTATTTTTTTAAAAATTAGTATAATTAACTATATTTTAGAGAGGTACTGGACTTTTAGAGTCTAAATAACTCTAGAGTCCTAATTAATTCTGCTAGACACTTTAGTCCTCTTTCTAAATTTCTAAACTTCATCACACAAAATTGATGTAAATTCTGACTGAACAAGATGTAATTTTTGGAACAGTTTAAAGACTAAGGTAATACAGGGTTTCTGGACAGATAAAATATTGTTTATTACACTAATTAGCTAATTCAACTAACTGGTTGAAAGGGAGATAATTTGTCTGCCCTGCAGAAGGAGCTGTGTCCTCCAAAGCGTATCATCCACTACCAGTTCCTCTGAAGATAACAAATTTAGGCGCCTTAAAAAACTCCCATGAGGGATCTATCTGCAGCCCACACCCCAGGAAGCACAGCTGTGCATGGCTGTGTTGAGCTGCTCTGGGTCACTCCAACCTCAAAACACAAAGACCAGGTGCCCCAAAACACCTGGCCAAGGCAGCAGCCCCATCACTGGATCAGCCCAGACTGGACTGCTCTTGCATTCAAACACTGACACGCAAGCTCTGCTTAGTTCAGAACATCAGAAACATCTCAGCTTCAACTGACGTGGTTTCAGGAGGCAGAAATTAAGAGAAAAGTTTGGAAACATCTGAGGGAATAGGAAGACAGGCACTTCTTCTCCTTTTCTTTTCCTCCCCACACCCAAAACGCACCGCGCTTTGAAAATTTACAAAAGAAAATTCAGGGATTCGTAAAGAGAATCGCGGTGAGCATACACATTGGTACAGGACAAAAAAAAAACCCTGAAGAGGAGGAGGACAGGACAGCTTTCTCCTGGAGGTGTTTGATGTCCCCTGGCCCAGCACGGGCAGCACGAGGGCTGGGGGAACACAGCACCACAGCTGAACACACCCAGTGCATCACAGGGTGAAAACGGGCACAGTTCCACCCCCTGCAAACCTTCTGCCCAGCCCTTTGCTGAAGGTGTCTGGTGTTATTTCGTGCTTTAACCTTCTAATGAAAACAAAAATTAAGAGTTACCCCAAAAAAACAACCTGCAAAGACACTTCTCATACAATCCAGTTGGGAAATGTAGAAAGCTGCTGTGGCTCAGACTGTGCCAACCCTCCAAAAGGCAACAGGTGTTGTAAATAAAAAACACTTGGCCCCAGCTCCACATGCCTTGATTATTTATTCTGATTTTCTGAATTAGTGTCTGGAGTTGGACAGATAAAGGACTGGGACAGCAGACAGTATAACTGGCTGGTGGTAATGACAGCTGTTACCCATATGCTGACAGAAGGAGGACTTTATTTCTAGCAACTGGGACCAAAAATGTGTTTTTCTGAGAGTACCTAAGGATGGATAGGTGAGAATTAGTGCTCCATTGAACAGGGAACTTCTGAGAGTACCCATGGCAAAATGGGGCCAAGATGCTAAATGAGATACTGCACATATTTTCATCAGGAATATAAAGGTTCTCTTTTTTGGTTTTTTCTTTTCAGGGGAATCTTTCCTCTTATCGACTAAATGCTTTAAATATTTTAATATTCATGCACCAAGGGGAATATGAATATTGTCCTGACACAGTCCAAAGCAATCACACAACCTCAACAGCAGGCCAAGTCTGGAAGGCATATTGAGCATGTTCTCTGACGATGATATCATAAAGGTTCCCACAATGGGAAACACATGGCACCAATTCCTCTCATTCCCCAACCTGTACGCATGGAAATTCATTCAGCTCTAATCGCTTCAGTGACAGAAATCAAAAGACATCATGACCTAAAATTGAGAAAATAACAAACAGGGGGGTGCCTGAATTTCACACACTAATCCCGTGTTTAGATACAATCGGGGTGCCTGAATTTCACATACTAGCCCTGGTTTGAGATACACATATTTTATCAAAAACCCAGGTGTATTCTCAAATGATGAATAGCTCCAGTCTGAAATTCAGCTTAACATTTCGAGTTCACTCCTGATAAAAAACGCAAGGTGTGATCTGGAGTTGTTTATTACCAAGTGTGTGTCTCGGAAGGGATGACATTAAAGCAAACTCCTTTCTCCAATATAAACACACACATGTTCGCTGAAATCCTGAAAAATCTGGCAAAAGCATTCCATAGAAGTGAAGTTACCAGATGTAAGGGCTATTGTAGCTGCTGCAGCTCCCTGGAAGCGCTCAATCACGCTGAGAAATGCTGCCTCTTCCCTGGGAGCTGCAGTGCTGCCTCCTTTGTCTTGTGCAGGCTGCTCACCCCCAGGAGCTGTTCATCCTGTCCTCTGCTGCTCACACTGCAGCTCCTCTGCTCCACATCCATCTCTGCCAGAGGCAGAGGCAACTGTGCTGCCAGGAGGGAGCCAGCAGAGATGGAGATGATGCCTAAAAGAAGGCTACCTGCAACAGAGGCTGGACAGAGTTAAAGAATAGAATAGATATTTATTGAAAGGCCTTTACAGGACACACCCTGGGAGTACAAAAGTCTGGCCAAGACTACACCTAAGATGGACCCCCAAGATGGACCCTGGGTCACGTGTTCTCGCCCTTTTTATAAGTTTTGGCCCATTTACATATTCGGGCCAACTGTCCAACCACAGCTTCAGTCCACGCAGTCCCATCCTTTCGGACTGTCCCCTCTCAATCCGTGGCTGTTTACATTCTTGGGGTCTGAAGCTGCAAATGTCCTTGGTTCTTTGGGCTGGAAACGGTGTGTTTTGTCCAGCCAGGCCAGGAGAAGAGCTGTTAGCACTGTACATGAAGCCCAGAGTTACAGACACACTAATGCAGTATAAAATCTAAAAAATATGAAAGTTAAAACTAAAGGTATCAGAGACGCACTCGAAATGGCAGAGAATGAATCTCTGACCCCAACTTTTCTGTACTAAGGGTATGCTGTCATCCAAGTTTTTTGGAAAAGCTCGTTCAGAAAAAGCCACCAGTGTCTGTGAGGTACAGAATTAGGGAATATGGGGTGGGGGGAAATGTCTGCGGGCAAAATTTATGTTTGAAAACTACTTCCATAAATGTGGTCAGAGAATAAAATTCTCTCTTCTCTTCCTGCGAAGAGAAACCACACATTTCTGAGAAAACTCATAAAGTCTCTGCAAGTTTACAAAATAACTTCACTTCAGGCAACATTTTTTACTATTTTGACAAGATACTTGGTATTTCCACAGGCATCTTGTCCAAGCTGAGAAGCAAATTCTCAAGACATCTAATTTAGAGTGAGAAAACGGGGACTGCACCTTAACAGAGAATTTACTTACTGATTTTCAGAAAGAAATTCCTGCTTTATTTCCAAGGAAGTCACAACATTGTTACTCCCACTTTATACACGAGATGAACAGAAACACAGATAAAGTGAGTTATTGAGGAGAAATGCAGTAAAGAATAGACATGGGATAAAACCCAAGCCTCCAGACTACAGGTTCTGGTGCTGTCACCAGAGAACACAGCAACTTCTTACAGAGAGAAGAGAGGAATAAACACCACTGGGGGAAAATAAAACAAGCCTTAATATTACACGTTGATATTTCAAACTTTCTTTAGCAAAGAAAAAGGAAAAATACATGAAAGTTTTACTTGAGATTGAACTACAACTGATCAGAGTGTATAAACCACTGTCATATGATGTATCAGAACGTGTCATTCTACATAAAAACTCGCTTGATAATTAAAAATTTTTAGACCAAATGAGAGTCAAACACAGAAAAATCACGGAGCCAAGGTATCTCTGTGTATTTACTTTACAAATTTACTGTAAAATCACAGTAACTGTAATTTTAAAAAGTGCCATCCAATCTCATCTCCCCATATGTCACTTCTAGAGAAGGTCCAGGCGTGCTGAGAACTCAGCCCCTTTTTCCTGAGTGCTGAACAAGCCCTGCAGAGACACTGTCACAAAATGATGGGCTTTTCTTCACTGACTATGATCATCCTGAAGAATAATATTTTTTTTCACAGCCACAAAGACTCAGCACAAGGGGGGACTGACAGAACCACCCAGAACAGGGGGCTGAGCTGCAGAGCCAGCAGACTGCCAGGAAAGAGCTGATATCTGCAACAAATAAAAATCAAACAGGTGATCTCATGAAAACCTCCAAAACATCCTGAGATCACTCAGAAACCTCGGAGATATGTATCAAATCCGTGTTTTTTACGTATCTGAGTGCACGTGGATGGAGTCACGTTGCTCCATCTGGCAGGCTGTTCCCAAAGGATTTGGAGGAGCAGGGAAGCACGTGCGGGTCTAGAGAGGCACGGGGGGATCCCACCTCTGCCTTTGAGTGTTTGGCTCTAGCCAGAGCTACAAAGATACTTAAACCCCAACATGTTTTTCTAGAGATGTGCATGAAAAGCTGTCTATAGAAAAGAAATTTTAAAACTTTTTTTCCCCAAAGGTTTTTCGTTGTTGTTTTGTTTTTTCAAAACCAACTCTTTGCTCTTGTTTACTATCAAGGAATAAATAAGGGAAAAAAGTATACACGTTTCCTTGAAGTACTTTAACAACCCCTCTTTACCTCCATTTTTTTTTTCTTCTGTGGCTTATGTATCGTTTCCCATAAAAGAAGAAATTACTGTGAGACAAGTGCTCCCCTTGCTATTTGGAAGGCCAGCCAGAGGATGCTGTGCTGCTCTCCTGGCTGTGCCCCACGCTGGCAGCTGCAGCCCCGAGTGTGGTATCACTACAGTCACAGCATTTATCCAAACAAGGAGCTTCCTCGTGGGCAAATCAAAATGCTGCGTAAATAATAAATACTGGAGACTTCATCTGCTGCAGACACGGTGATTTATGACCTGTTTTCTCACGTGCCTTTCACTTTAGAAACTTGGCATGTGGTTTTACGTAACCTGAGGTTTTTTCAGGACTCTGTTTAACCCTTGCTTTGGTTGCTCATGCCTTATAAATAAAACGTAACTCAGGGCTTTCTGCTTTGAGTAGTCATAGAAAACGGAGTCTAATATCTACCCTGGCCACTAAAAAGCATCTAATGGCAAAATAAAAACACCAGCTCAGAGAATTTTCCTGTTCTACAGCTGAGTTTTATGAGATGAGGTAGTTTTGAGAATTTTATTTTATCTTAATGAGAAAGACCAGGATCATTCTTTAGTTCCTAAACATATAAGAAAGATAAACAGCACAAAGTTTCTCCTTTTAGCAGACAGTTTCACAGAATTAAAAAGGAAGTCCAACTTGAGGATGGAAACCCAAAACTGCAGATATCAGAACTGGGACACAGGAGGCACCCAGGGCTTCAGCCAGAACAGCACAAAGTGACCCTGGGTGCTCTTCCTGAGTCACCTGATACCAGTTCCTAATGCACAGAGACATCAAATCGGCTCCATTTCTCTTTAAAATCTCTTTATGGTGTGGCCCTGGTTAGCCATTGATCAGTAAAGCATTTGAAAACCCCCTTTCCTATATAATAACTACTTATCAAAATTGCCCAGTAATTTTAACGTATTACCAGCAGTGTGGAGGTACTGTAGGAAGCTCAGTTCCATCTGGCATTACTGTTTCCTTTTTGCTGGTTAGAGACAAAACCCCAATAACCCCAAGGCAAGGGAGTTTTTTGACTTTATTAACGATTTTAAGTTTTCTAGTGAATGACCACCACCCGAAAAAAATCCCACCTGAAAGATGCTTCAAACAAAAGTAACTGATCAAGTACATAAGATTCTCCTTCCCGTATGTGATGCTTAAGAAGACACACAGGCTAAACTTTGAATTCCTCCAATATCAAGAGTGAAGTTTGCTCATTTCTGATCAAATTGAGAAGATAAATGGATGGTGTGGAATAAAAATGGGGCTTCTACCTCTTCACAAAATCTTCTTACACTCACTGATCCTAAATTACAAATTTTAAGGAAAATAACTGATGCACTATTCACTACAGTAATTAAAATATACAAAAGACATCTCCAAGTTTTTTTCCTGCCATATTTTCAATGTGAGCAGAGTTGTTTCGAAAAATCCCAACCGAAAGTTCTAAAAATGATCACATTTGTTTATTCATTTATTTCACCCAGCACAATTAAAATTCAGGTGAGGAAGTCATCTCAAGGAAATACAATCACAGCTATAAAACATTACACTAGACACCCTCATGCTGAATAAAACCTTCTGGAGGTCCTGCACATGCACTTACAAGAGGAGAATGGATGACACGAGCCCTTGTAAACCTGTAGACCTGTAAAAACTTGTAGACCTGCTCCTCATGAAACACAAGGACTCCAGGCACTGGTAGAGATCTGTATCAAAGTGGGCCAAATGTGTTTCTCTGGGTATCTTGGGGAGACATCATTGTCCTGGTTAAAAAACCCCAGTTTAGACACAGAAAAGGTTTCGTAATCATGAGCTTCTGATCCATAACACCAGAGGAAAATGCAGGATCAGGATCTAGGAAGGGCTGGTTGAGATGCAAACATCCCTCACGGGATCACGCTGGCAGCTCAGAATAAGCTGATATATCTGAGCATCTACAGAAAATAATCAGATTTCGCTGTCAACATATTCAGTCTAAAATGTTCCAACCAATCCCAGTTCCAAGGTGTGTCCTTCCCTAATGCTGGAATCCAATAGAATTAAACCAATGCTTTATTTCCTTAGTGGCTGGTCTAGATTTCATTTTGGGTTAACTTAGCATGAGGAAGTCACATAATTTACAGTCACCATAAGAACTTCCCATGGCAAATTAAAGGGTTGTTTCAAGACATGTTTACACCTTGACATCCACATTATCTGTTGGGAGCATGCTTGATGAAACTGTCTGTCTACAGAAAAAGACTTAGAAGGAAAGTATTTCTTTAAGGATTCAATTTATGTGTTTCTATGAAAGATTGCTTTTTATATTAAATTTGGTCCTTTTAATACTGTGAGCACTGTATAGGCAATAGTTTCCATTCTGTAACCCTTAATATTAAATTAATATTTGTTTAGTAAAATGTCTTGGAGGTGTAAGAATTCTCAAGTTTCTAGTTCAAGCCTGCAGTCTAAAGAAAGAGTAGAACTGCAGAATAGTAGTTAGTAAATTACTTAACTAGCACAGTTTTAATCCCATGTCTGGCCTATTGCTCTCATGACAGTCATCAGTGGTGTAACAGAAGGAAAATAAAATTCCAATTGCACGCTTTTCAGCATTAACTTTTAAATTAAACAAAGATTTTTAAATGGGTATTTTCTGTCCTCCTCTTAAATTTGCTGACATCTTTAACCAAGACTGGCACTTTTCAAAGCAACAGTAATGATTTTTGAAATATAGAGATGCAGTATTAGATCTGTAGGCTTTAGAGCCACCTGATTGATCAAAATTATCTCTATCACTATGCTACAGAACATTCCATAAACAATTAACTGCATTTAGCATTGCCACAGATTAAAAATTTAATTTGATGGGAACAATTTGCATGGAGTTAAGAGACTGAATCAGACAAATGATCATAACCAACAGTAACAGGAGACAAACAAGACAAATTCTCCTAAAATGGTTCACTACATTAGTAAGTGAATGATCATTTGCTGATGGCAAAAACCCAACTGCTTAGTAATCACAACTCTGTTTAGAGCTGCAGCCTATTCCCAGAATGTTTCCAGATATTTCATCTATAAGAAAAGAGTAAAAAACCAGCTTAGTCATATGGACAAGTTTCTCATGCATTAAGAAAAATGAGCAGTGCACTACTCTAGGTGGTTAGACCCAAACATCAAAGGAAAGCCAAGCTGGTGGAACTGCAAATCTGGGAAAACCCAGCCCCAGATTCACTCAGATTGGCCATGGAGTGAAAGGGCCTAAAGAGATGCAGGACAAGGGGATGCACAAGCCATGGAATCACTGCCCAGCTTCGTGCTCCAGGAAAGGACATCAGAACACGTCAGCGTGACCAACCAAACACAAACACCACTGTCAAAGCATGGCCTTCCTCCTCCTGGAAACACCATCAAGAAATTCCTGGGATAAAATTCTGGCTGACACTTTCAAACAGAATTTTTTCTTTAGCGAGAACTAAAAGCAGCCCCATTAGACTAAGGGGAGGATTAAAGACTGTAGGAAGGACTAACCTCAGAGATCTTAATGTAACTGGAGGGAAGGAAATACCCTGGAATCACCAGCTGGGAGCATTTTGACTAGGATCTGCAGAAGATGCATGGATATTGATTCCCACAGTGTCCTAAGGAAACAGTTGCTGTCAAAAATTATAGAGGAATTTGAACTGGTGAAAAAAAAATCTCGAGCAGAAGGTACAGAAACAGAAATGTAAAACCAGCCTGAGCTGAAGCACCTGTCTCCTACAGTGGCTGCAGCCAGTGTCTAGGGAGGAATGGACAAGCAGGGCACACGTGATCCAGCTGACACACATCTGCAGGAAAAACCACCTCAAATGGACAGTCCCTTGCCATCAACACTGCATTTAATTAGATGTATATTAGAGAATTAAAAAAAAAATGAGTTGAAACTNCACCAACACTGCATTTAATTAGATGTATATTAGAGAATAAAAAAAAAAAATTAGTTGAAACTAGTTTATGTGGTGCTTGGTGCCATGGTTTAGTTGAGGTTAGGGCATGGGTTGGACTCAATGATCTTGAAGGTCTCTTCCAACCTAGTGATTCTGTGTGATTCTGTGAAACAAACTGTGATTCTGTGAAACAAAGTGGAATATTTGGAAAGAATTCCAAAGAGAAAGCTCTCACGAAGACATGTAAACATTCCCTGTTCAAGTCCTTTCCTTGCTCTTAGTCCTAAAAACAAGCAGTGAAGATCAGTATGTGTGTGGACAGCTAAAATTGGCCTTAAACCCCACTAAAATCCTACGAGTTGGAATTATTGCTCATTTTAAGGTGGATTTTGAGTTTATTCTTTACAACATATCCAGAACCATACCAAAACCAAAGGAAAATGGCAGGAGCCTTGGCTTTGAAGCATCGGTGGCAACGTGCAACAGCTGAAGCCATGCCAAAGGTTTATCGTTGCTTGGATAATTAATTCTGCTTGCCACCCAGCCAAAATGAATTACCATCTATTCAGCCAGTGCAGAATATTTTCCTCTTCCTCTTTTCGCACTGGTACAAATCATAAATTTATTTCCAAAGGGATCCAGATGCAAACCCTCAGCGTTTCTGTAGGCAAAATAAACCACGACGTATGTTCTTCTTGGCAAAGCCACCACTCAAAAGGTGCCTGGAGATATTCTATCCTGATTATGAGATATTATTGTGAGGTTTTATTATCCTTTTAAACAATAAAACAAGAAAAGAAACCAACATAAAAGCAAGCAGCTCTGTGCCAGATGTAAGAATTTAATGCTATCCATTCCTGACTAGCATTTGGAACATGTGCTTCAAATATGAAACTTTTCTAAGTCTCCCCAGGTGAGCAGTTGATCTTATCTTGCAATTTCTGCCTCCTTTCAAACACTACACAGCCCAATCTAGCAGTTAAATGATCCTAAGAATGACATAGCTAAATAAAGGGGTTTTTTTCTTTAACACCATCTTCCCCAAGTAAACATTACACTCCAAAGAAAAATTCCCTTGCAATATCAGCTCAGAATTTTAGAAGGGAACAAGGGAGCATGGAACAGTTTGGGATTTGTGCTCCCCCCACCTCTTTCATATTTAACAGATCTTTCCAACAAGCCTTCTTGCAGTTGGCCTAAAATCTGCATTTACTCTGAAAATCCTAGAATTTAGAAGTACTTTGTGGTCATATATGGTGAAACAGGTTTTTGAAAGCGCAGTAAAACAGTCAGTCCAAAAGACTGGGGCCAAGCTCCTCTTCTTCCATAGGCCTGAATACAATTCTTGCACACGTCTAGTTCCCAAACAGGTGGTTTGAAATCTCTGAAGGGGACAGTAAAAACTTCCACTGCTCTTATGGTGACTTTAACATAAATAAAATTAAATGCAAATTAATGAAAAAAGAGCATTTCCTGGAAAAGCTTTGCAGATGGACAGTGTCCTGTTAGATTCTCTTGACTAAGATCTACCTTGAGGAAAGAAAGGCATCCATAAAAAAAGAAATAATTTTAGAATCTCAGCTTATCACTTGCTTTGAAGTGGACATGATGGAGACAGAAAAATGAAAGCAATATCTAGACAAACAAGAAGAAAGTCAGCTTTCACATGTGATAAATAAATTATGAAGATGTTTGTTCTCAGCTGACATCTGTAAAGTCTTAACTGCTAAAAGGAGCATTTAGCTCACTTCAGAGATAGTTGAAGTATCTTGCTACTACATTCTATTTTCCAACTGGTTCTTATTTACAGTAGAATTATTAAATATTTATTATAACAGAAAGCAAGTATTTTTGATTGTCTTAACTCAGTGTCTTTCAGTGAAGTGATAACTTGCTTAGATTTTGTACATGAACCTACAATGTCATTGCCAAGAAAAGACACAAATGGGCTTGTCAAGGACAGTACACCAAAATACATTTGCCTGATTTTCTGTCAATTTAGTTGTTGACAACTTGCTAAACAAGGAAGAACAACACTACAATAATAGCTGACAGATGCTGTTTCCACTAGCTTTCAGATTCCTTAAACCTCTCCAAAAACACATGCAGAAAGCGATCTGCTTGTCTGTCGACGTGTGATTCCAGGCAGAGATGTCCTGATACCACGGCCGATCAGTTTACATGGGACATTTTTACATTATCCAAAGGCACACCAACCACAAATGACAGCAAAACATTCAGCAGAACTACTTGTCTTTCCACTTACAAAAACTGCTGCAAAGTGGCACCTGTGCAAAGTTTCTAGAATCTAAATGCAGAATATGAGCTCAGGGTTAAAAGACACTCGAGCTTCTTCCATTTTCTGATACCTGGTTATGAGGAAGACTGGGCCACCCAGTCCCATGACAACCACAAAATGACATCCCGTTGTCATTTTGTGCTGGTTTGGATTTTGTTCATGTGGGTTTTTGGTTGTCTACAGGGTAGAAATACTGGAATAGAGAACATTACAATATTCTTCTACTGTTGATGAACTCCTAACCTGGCCAATAGATCTACAACACTGGTGCTGATTTTGTATAAAATGAAATGTCTTGTCTATTTGTTTCAATTTCCTAAGCGCTCTCTGACACGCAAATCACGCTCTTCGTAATTAATGCCATTTGCACAAGCTTCTTGGCAAAACCTACTAAGTTTGCCTTTAGCAAAGATTTTTTTCACTGCTCACATGGTTTACCCTTGGAATTGAAACAATGGCTGATTTTTCACTGTTTATTAGGAAGCCATAAGCAAGAATGGATCCTGAACTGTCCATGCAAGCTCATGGGTTGTCAATGTAATTTCTTTCTAATAAATCACTGGAATTCAGTACAGAGAGATGTGATTAATCCCATCTCAACCACCTAAATGCTGGGCACTTAGTGAACACCAATTTTTGGCATCGTCAACAAAACAAATAGAACAAACCAACACACAGAGGGACACATTTTGAACCACATCTTTAACATTAAGGAATTTCCTGGTTTGAGAGTGCAGGTCTGTAAAGACGTTAAGAAAGAGAAGATACCAGATTGACTAAACCAAACTTAGGATGGCCAGTGAGCTGAACTGCCCTGAGGAGGCTCTGCCTGAATGCAGCCCATCATTTTCTGCGCCTCACTCACTGACCTGACCTTTCCCTCCACGTTCCCACCACGTGTGAAATCTGAGGAGTGCACAAAACTCACAGTCAGGGACAGGAAGTTGTACCCCAGGGTGGTGGTGGTGGTGTAAAATCCTGCAGGAAACACACTGCATGGATGCTCAGATATTTATTAAAAGACAGCTGACTTGTACGTAGATGTTCTCTGCTTGCACATAAATGAGGACGTGGGTTAGCAAAAAAAAGTAAAAATGCACTGGAAATATGTACAAATCTGACTGTTATTGTTATTCCCCACTGAAAATCACAGTTTGAATATTTTCTCATCCCATCCATTACCAGTTAAGCGGCAAACAAAAAATTCAAATGGGAGATCACAGAAATAGAAATATTTTTTCCTTGTTTACTCTTCTCACATTGATACTAAAGCACATTTACCACTGTGTTGCCTTTCCTTTCTGGAACATCCAAAATCCTTTCTTATGGGGCATTGTTAATCACGGCCCAAAGGTAAACAAGGTTTATAGGTAATGCAGTTCCTTTGGGAAGGCAGGAAACAGGGATTTTTATTTGCTTTCTGGTATTCAGAGGTGGCGTTCAGGCCACAGCAGAAAATACCTCCGTGCTTTGCTAAACTAGCAGTTAATAAAAAAAGCCTGCAAGACTTCACACTCTCTAGCTGCTCCCCAGAACCCATCTGAAGAGCAGCTCTGAGCACCTGATCTGCTCCCTGCGGCCCTGCTGATGGCTGAGGAGAGACCCTTCCAACCTTTGTGGATATTGTGGATATTGTGGTCCCCCAGCTATTCCAATCATTGTTTCATTTCACCAGGCAAGACCTGAGCGGCCTGGCTGCTATAGGCAGGCAAAGAGTCACTTTTAAACATTATATATATATATATATAATGAGGGTGGGGGAGACGAGGTACTGGTGCCCTAAGCAGCGTAAGTATTTCAGTCACTGACTTGTTTCACTTCAAATCATTGAGGAAAAAACAAATAAAATTGGTTTAGGGTTGGTTTCGCAGCCCCAGTGCTGAGAGCGTGTGCTGCCCACAACCAAGCACATGAGTTTTTAAAAACACCTAGATTTTTAATTCCTGAGACACTAAAAATCAGAAAAATGTTTTGAGAAGACAAAGAGGCAGAGCAGAAGTTAACCTACGTAAAGAAGGCTGACCTGGGACTGAAAACAGATCTTCTTATTTACTGGAAGGAACAGGGGGATGAATTACACAAATAATCTGTGTGTCTCTGTTTCCTTCCATCCATCACACTGCTTTATCCATCTCTTCTTCTGCCTATATTCAGCTTTATGAAACACATACAATACAGTTTAAATTACTCATTTTCTTTTCAATTCCATCTAACATCAGTTTCAGCTCATTGACCTGTATAACTCATTGATTAAACTAATGCATTATCTACAATATTATGTATTATTAAGTAAGTTTGGTCTCTTAAAACATTTCCATGACAACATATCACAATAACATATGCACATTTTTCTGGCCTAGAGAATGATTTCTTCCTTGTCATATCATTTTCAGAAAAAGTAAATTAAATGTAGATTGCTCTAGTCCTGTAGCAGTAGCCAGATTAGCAACTGATACCCTAATCCTGCTCTCCCCAACGCTCTCAGGCCCTGTATTCCCCCTGCCACAGGTATTATTAATCAAAATTATCTGCCACATTGACATACACTAGTAAAAAATGTAAAATCTCTTGAGGATATAAAATGCTCTCAACTTTCCCTAATTCCAAAAGAAAGGCAAGAGGCATTTCATACACAGACTAAATAAAAGGCTTTTTTTCAGTCACAATAAATATAGAACTGCACTGAACCCCTGCCAGGAAAAACTGCAAACTCTGCCCTCCTCACCTAACTCAAATGCCTCGTACCTCCAGGGAAGGGAATTCCTGCCAACACCATAATCTGTGTTTTCTGCAAAGTCATCACTGAATCTAATGGGTAGGACTGCAACAGATTACAGAAGAAATGAGAACATCATTAGCACAGCTATAAAAAGATGGAGAAATTATGTGGGGTGATGCACTCTGGTGAAAACATAAAATGGAACTTGTGTAGCTTGAAAAACTCAGTTGATGTCTGCAGCTTCACCTACTATGCCTTTCCTTTCTTGTTTCAAAAAAGCCCCAACACTTTGTCCCACTAAAACAGAGCTTAATTGTAGTTAAACACGGGTGTGGCCTTTTAAACTAGTGAGCAGGAGCTGAGGTGATTCTGCCATATTGAGACAGGGAAGGAAGGACTGGGGCACTGAGGGGCTGGCACCTCCCAGTGCAACCTGTGAGCCTTTCACTAAACAAATATTTGTTTTCCCAATCAAAACATTTGTTTTCATCAATTTTTTTTCCTTGTTCTTTCAGGTGTTAATCTTGATAAACTTGAATTTCTTTGCAACTCTTAAAGAAAAACAATCCAGAGGCTGCTGGGGCTTTTAGAAAAGCTTAGTTAATTTTCTGATACACTTCCTCACGCAGCAACTCTGGCAATGTGAAATTAATGCCATCCTACCTCTCCAAAACCATCTTATTGGGCTGTTTTGACCNGAAATTAATGCCATCCTACCTCTCCAAAATCATCTTATGTTGGGCTGTTTTGACCTTTGTTTAAAAAAAAAGAAGAAAAAATAATAATTTTTTTTTTCTTGGGTTTCAAATGTGAAGTCATGACTGAATAATCTTAATCTCTCTGAAATGACAGACAGATCATGTGAGCTTACAGTGGCTGTGACTGTGTAGCTTGGCATCCCACAGCCTTTGGAAAGGCAGTACTGGAGCAGCTCGCTCCCATGAAATTTTCCTTTTAACAACATCGTCGAAGATGGAAATAATGTTTATAACCCCAGAGCCTTGCAGGAAAGCAGGCACAGGAGGGGCTGTGCTGGAGACGAAAGGCTCGCTGCATCCCTGGCCGCATCCCCGGCTGCAA
>VZTG01009266.1:217679-261110 GCA_013397845.1 Melanocharis versteri | reverse complement strand
CTGCATCCCTAGCTGCATCCCTGGCCGAATCCCTGGCCGCATCCCTGGCTGCATCCCTAGCCGCATCCCTGGCCGAATCCCTGGCTGCATCCCTGCCCACATCCCTGGCTGCATCCCGGCCAACCTGCGCCCATCCCGCCGTGCAGGTGCAGCTGTGTTGATCTGGTGCCCTCTGCTGATCGCTGCCTCAGCCCACCAGGAGCCACAGCTGGGCCCACCCCACCGACCACACTTCCAGCTGTTTGAGAGTCCAGTGCAGGAAGCGGTGTCCTCTAAGCGGGGTTTGAAATGCCCCTGTTTGAAATGCCCCTGTTTGAAATGCCCCTGTTTGAAATGCCCCTGTCTGAAATGCCCCTGTCTGAAATGCCCCTGTGGCTGTGCCCAGGGAGCCGGGCGCGCTGTGCTGCAGCCGCGGTGGGAGAGTGGGGTCAGTCCCAGTGCTCCCAGCACTGCTCCTCACCTGCAGATGCTGCTGCACAAGCAGATTGAAGCAGCCCAGCTCCACTCCTGGGACACAGCAGCACCAGGCTCCTGCAGCTGCTCCGAGAAGAACAGCCCTGAGCTGCTGTGGCACTGCCCCTCTTCCCTGCCAGCGGAATGCTGGGGCTCCTTCTCCGTGATGAACTGGAAGGAAACTCATGAAAGAACAGCTCTGAGGCTGCTGAGGACAGGTATCAAACTCAGGGCTCACAGTTCTGTGAGCTGAAATCTGGACTCGTCACTCACAGCCACTGCTGGCACCCAGGGTGTGGATTCAACATAACAAAACCCAAAAGCCATAAACCGGCTATTTTTAAGTTCTTACTCTGCCTAAGTAAGTATTCTAATGAATATTCTATCTCCTGAGGTTAAGGAACCAAAATGCAAACCAATGTTCACATTATTAAACTGGCAACTTCAGAGCTCACGATCTACCATGACTGGACTCCCATTGTCAAGAACAAGAGGTTCCATTGCAGGAAAGGTTCCTAATTGCCCTGACAATAAATATATTTTTCAATATATTTTATTCTGTACGTCCAGTCTATCAAATGGAAAAAAAAAGTCAACTGCACTCCACAAATAATAGTTTTGACACTGACACAGTTAAATGTTGAAATTATTTCCTCAAGTGCTTCAAACACAAAAAATTGAATCCATGTATCATTCTGGTTGGAGGCTGTGAAGGACTCCATGGTCAAAAATTAAAACCTCTCCCTTAAAATTAAGTTATCACAACAAATAATCATATTTATAATTCTTTAGTGCTTGTCTTCAGGCACTGTGTAATTTGAATCAGCATCTGTTCTTCACACAAATTTTACTCTAAGAATACATGTGCAAAGTGAACATCTCTTTTTCTAACTCTCAGATTAAGGATTCTACAACACATTGGTTGTGGTTAAGAAAGGAATTCCACATGTATCTTTTGTCACAGCAGTTACAAAAAACCCAGCTTGTCAAACAGTCTTGAGTATTGGGAGGCATGAAAAGTAAGTAATAAATTTTGGGGTTGCTTCTGTAACTAGAAGTTTCAAATATGCAAGATTATTGTATAACTATCTGTGATTAGTAACAAATATACAATTTGCTATTAGAAATCTCACTCTGAACACAACACCTACCTACCCGCACTGCTCAAAAATACTGACAGTGTGTGGAATTTCACAGATAATGAATTGCCTTGCTGTGCCAAGGAGAGAAACCCCTTGCACGTATCTGGTAGATAAAACTAAAACTAACACCCTGCTCTCCCCATACTTGTTCCAGCTTCCACCCACAAGACACCATTTAACCCACCAAAGCTCATGAGGGGTGTTTGATTCAGATGCAGCCACAAAAACGGCTTCATCAAACCTTCACAGCACGACTTCCAGCACCGGTTCATTTGTTTTCCACAAGATAAATGCCAACCCCCTCCCTTCCAGCAAGGACAGGAGCTCAGCCTCAGCACGCACAGGAGCATCAGCACCTGGAGGAGGGACCAGGCACAGCTCGGGCTCGACACGTCCGGACTCATTTTATGAGTCAGGGGCCACACACTTCCAATCCATCCCTCACACATTTTGGGAAAAGCTGGGCCCAGTGTGCCATCATTCAAGTGTAACACGATATTTTCGCCACCCGGTTTGTTGAAGAAAGGCTCCGGGACAAATGAAAGGTAAAATCCTTGGAAAAATAAACTCAAGTCTGTAAAATATTAGCCGATGTTTTCATAACTTTCCCAGCAACTATAGTTTCTGACAGATCAAGTGTGACTGCATAAAGCTGCATGGAGAGGTCTGACCAACAGAGATGGACACATTACACCTTTCCCTACAATGCACAGACATCACATCCTCCAAACTTGCTGAAAAGAACTACTTTGGTTATAATTTATATTTTATGCACTTGAAGGTGAGCCACAATGGGAAACTTAATATCAAGGTTTTCAGCTGTGTTATTTCAGAGAAGTTTATCCACTCCTGTAGCTGTGAAGGTATGAAACAAATGGATGTTGTTCCCACATTAAAGCACATAAAAGCATCTTTTCTGTAGTAGTGACTGAAATACAGAGTTACAGCTGAAATATTTCTCAGGAAGTTCTTAGAGAGCACAGGTTCACTGTTCACTATATATTCACTGCAGAAATAATGTAATATCTACAGCAACTACACTAAGTTATATGCCATTTGTGTTTACTTATCTCCTTTCCATAAATCACATTTTTTTTGCACCAAGAGAGTGTTTATTGTCTGCCTGCCTTGCACTGCTGCTATACCTTCATCTTTTTCCTTCCCTTCCCGAGCTGGTATTTACACTCTGCACTGTTTCCCGTTATTGCCATAAACGTAGAACACATTTTTAACAAAAACAATTTAAATCAAAGAAAAATTCAGTCAAGAAAACTGAGACATTCTGGATAGCCAAGAATATTAGCAACAACCAGGTCGGTCTCTCCCTATTTTCAAAGTTCACAGCTCCTTCTTCCGTCCCAGGTGTCCCGAGAGCTCTTCAGCTGGCACGGAGCTCAAGGCAGGTAACACCAGCACTGAAGAGGCATTTAAGAGTGCAGCCAGCATTGTTAATAGAGGTAATTGTGTTCTTTAGCTATTGAACAGATCCACAAACCATTATTCTATAATTTAAATAGAATTTAACATGGTTTCACATCATGCTCTACTCATTACACCGTGATAAAGGTGAAAGAACCTCCAAAGAAGCCCAGTTCTAGATTTATGAACTTGCTCAGATTTTATATTTATTTCCACCTTTAGACTTTGAGATCAAAATATTAAAACCTCTTCATTTGTAACACACCCAGACTACAGCAAATATAAACTTTGGAAGAAAATGCTCATAAAGATATGCAAAATATTTTACCATTGCAGTACTCGCAGTTTAGCCCATAAACTCTTATTTCTGGCCAGCCTGAAGAATGATTTATTGCTATTTAAACAGTTTCACTAACTTAAAAATTCAGAATAGCACAGCCCAAAAGTGTGTCTTACAGAGAAAAACTGGCACCAGTGACATCTGTCAGATGTCACTGATGACAGATAGGGACATCTAGCACCAGGCAGCCATCAGCCTTCCCTGGCTTCTCATCCTCTCTAGGCAGGGAAAACCAGAAAGCAGAAACCACCTGGCCCTCCTCTCCTGCTACAGAATCACTCAAGTAAACCTGATGCTCAGACGACATCCTAGCTAATTAAAATACACTGAAAACGACGGTTTTTCAGCCCTCCATATATTTGTAGGGTACACCAGGAATGCTGAGTCACTCACAATTTCTTCCCTCTTAAAAAACCCCACATGTGTTACGCAGTTAATTACAGAGGACCAAGCCATGGAGCTGAACAAAGTCTGCTCGAAGGTCTCAATATTGTAGGTAATTTTGCCTGGCTTCTTTTGTCTTAAAAGAATCTGAGTGGGGGGAAAAAAAAGGAAACAAAAGACCTGCTTTTTCTACTAGAAATAAGTTTTGATTTTGTCTGGATAATAAGAATTTATAGTGTTGTTGAAAGGCCCTGGAGACAGTCCTGGAGACTGAAGTAATTTATTTATTCGTAGAACAAGCACAAACCATACGAGCATCTGCCTCAGGAGCCCAGTTAAAATCCTCTTGGACCTGACCTGGAGAGACACCCCACAGAGGTGAAACAGGGTGCCATGCTTCCCATTCCACTGGGGATATTTGTTTTCCCTAAATTCTATTTATTTATTTAATTTATTTAATTTTTTTATAAGAAAGAGAGAGAGCGTGTGCAAAGTCTTCCATCCAGACACAGTTCAGAGAATTCTTCATAAATGTGATCTGAAATTCTGCCTGCTTTGAATGAAGCATCAGACCCCCTTTGAGGTCAGTGATGTGGATTTAGGTCTTTGTCACTAAGCAAACAGCTAAGGTTGGAACCTTCAAAAAAGTGGGGGAAAAAATAGAATATGAATGCACACAGACAGCAAACCCAGAAATAACAGCCACATTCATGCGAATAGCAGTTACTGTCTGGATTTATGGAGTGTGATGTACTAATGTGTATAATGAAGCAGACAATCTAATGACTCAGAGTGCTAAAAAGGAGGGAAAATATAAATCCACAGAAGTCACAAGATAGACCTTCAAGATTAATGGGGATAAGCCAAACATTCTAGATGTTCTAGTCCTGGGTTCTTGTCTCTATGCTACAAAAAATCACCTTTCCCAAGGAAAGAACACCATTTGTCTCTCAACCTGCACTTTTATCCCCATTACCACTCATGAATAGTCAATTTTCATCCATCTGCTTTTTCTTCCACTTATAATCAAAACGAAAGAGCAAATGTCCTTTGTACATAAAACACTTTAATAAGTGTCTCTGAAGACAAAGCACTATAGAGGCATCCATAATATGTAATTTATCAAGATGAAGCAAAACTATTATTTTTTTTTCCATAACTGCTGTTTAAATTACACAAAAATACTCATATCAGTTCTAAAGCTGCCACTGCCACCATTTTTCTTCTGCTGTAAAACCACATTAGCACAGCTAAGTACATACCCTATTTACTGGACAAAATTTATTGTTTTAATTACTGGACCTGTTACAGCTGGTGGAAAATAAGAGTTATTGGGTTTTGCTCTGAAGAGGAAAGCTGTTCTACAACAAGGTAACAGTGGGATACAAGAGAGACCAGGCATCTGATGAGTCTATAACTTGCTGTTACTATGGAAACCAAAGATTATAACAAAATATTCCCATTTTAATCATGACCCCTAGAGGACTGCCACCCCTAAATTGATCCTATTTTTAAATTCAAGATTTTTTAAATTTACTAACGCAAGACCAGCCACAAAAAAGTCACCTAGAAAGTCTCAGAAGAGCCACACTTGTTCACATGTGCCCAACGCTGGCACTGAGTGGGAAGCACCAAGCAGCACAGCTCCACTTCAGTTGTTGCAAACCCATCACTCTCCTCACCAAGCACCTGGACTCCAGCTCCTGAGAATGCTAAATTCTGAATTCCAGTGCTCAAAAACAAAGCACTGTCCTCTGTGTTGATATTAGGAATTCAAACTCTCAGAACAACACGCTGTATTAGCTATGCCCAGGTTTTCTAAAGCCCCTTTTTGGAAGAGGCTGAATAACACAGGGAAAAAAATGTGCAGTCACACTGCAAGGTGCTGGAGCCCCCAGAGCTCAGCAGGATTTGCAAAGCAGAAGTGTTCAGAACGTGAACTGAACACAGGACACAGCAACCTGGGAGATTAAAAGGAAAGTAACAACTTCAGCACTGAGTTTCAAGAGTTGCCTGCTTAGACCAGAACTTCTGGAAAGTGTGAAAACAAGCTCCTAATCACTGTCAAGACTACACTTTTATTTTAGACAGAAATCTAAGAAATTTTTTGCATGGCCTGCACCACCCTTTCCTAATTCAGCCTCTAGATATCTCTGTGGCAAAACTGAAATTCCTCCCTGTCATGTTTGGTCCTTTTGTAATAGGGGAAAAAAAAAAAACAAAAAACGTAAAAACTCAGAAGCTGAAGCAAGTTGCATGAGAAGGGTTTTTATAGAAAATCCATGGCAAACAGGCTCACAGAGGAAGGAGGATCTCAGAAGTGCCCTGAATCTCAGGGACACACGGCTGTGGTGAGCAGGGC
Source organism: Melanocharis versteri (assembly GCA_013397845.1). Classification (NCBI taxonomy): domain Eukaryota; kingdom Metazoa; phylum Chordata; class Aves; order Passeriformes; family Melanocharitidae; genus Melanocharis; species Melanocharis versteri. The sequence goes on along the minus strand of VZTG01009266.1, from coordinate 255,010 downwards.
CTGGAGGAGCCTGACGGGGGCCAGAGACACCAGGGCACAGGGGCCCTGAGGGGACACCAGCCCTTAACTTCAGTGACCTAAACCTCAGACAAACCTTTAAGGAAAGGCTTTCATTTTTAATTTTTTTTCTCTCCTTTTGTACTCTATTTCTAAAGTTGCAGTGGGAAGGCAGCCTCGTTCTTTGCTGTGTTTTACTGACTCTTCCTTCATCAGGCAGAGCGAGAACAGAGATCGCGGCGTGACCTGCCACCACATTCCTTGGGAGCAGCAGCTTTCAACAGGCCCACGGAGTGATTTATAATCTCAGCATGTCTGGGGGCTGCCCGAGGCTGAGGAGAGCTTTTCCTAACAAATTGCAGAGGAGCCAGGGGCTTGGCAAAGCCACCGTGTCAGGTCAGCGGTGTGGCACCTCCACAGCAGTGGCGGCCACGGCCACGTGAGGAGCAGCCTTTTGGAGGGGGAGCATTGTGATTTTGTGCCTAATTATGCATGTGGTTACCACATTTGAAGCTCAGCTTCCCACACAGCGCTCGTTCCCTGCTACGGAAAGTCACACGCCAGCTTTAGGTCTCCCATCTCTGTCTGCCCCACTCGGGTGGAATCTGGTGAGGATGCGGAGCCAAGAATGTGCAAACAGTGAGCCTGACTCTGCTTCCCATCCCTGCATTTCAGCAGAGGTGCTGAGACATAAACAACCGTGCTCTGAATTGAGGCCCGTAACAAATATCTTGCAAGTACATTGTTCTCCTCCATTAAAGAAAACCCAATTTCATTTTTAAAAACCTGAAAACGCAAAATCCTGAATTGTGTTTTTCAGAGGAGCAGTTAAGAAGAAGTTTAATAAGTTAGCTTCCAAATAAAATAAAGAAACCAGCCTTTATTAAATTATATGGAAGGGGGTCAGAGATTAAAAATCCTCTGCCTCTCATTATTAGACTTGAGATGACAGATTCATTCCAGAGCACAGAAGGAAATATATTATCCCAAAACAGGATATGAAGTTCAGTCCCTGTAGATTAGTCTCTGTTAAGTAAATTTATTGTCTGATCTTTTAACTCTCCACCAAACTGCTGCCCAAGATTCTCTTCCTTAACAGCATTAAAACCCCTTTCCTTCTGTTCCTTTCCCTTCCCTTCACAGCCCTACCCCCAGAGCTCCCCAAAATCCAGCCTCTGCTCTCGCTGCCATCAGGGCTCTGCATGAACCTCAGAGAAAAACACGAAGGGACGGGAGGAGGAGGGAAAGGACTGACACCCACGAATAAAGCCAGGCTGTGCTCTGGAGTGCTGGGCAGAGGAGAAAAGCAGGATGAATGTTTCCCTTGGTTCAGAGAGCAGCAGCAGCAGCGGGGCTGGCGGTGCCTCTGCTGTGTATTTGTGTGTGTGTGCCTGGTAACTGCTCCGTAATTTGGGTACAGGCATTGAGGGAAACCTTCAAAAGAGCCCTGCTCACACTGGTACGTTCTGGGAGGAATTAAATGTGCTGTGTGAGGTTAGAAGGCACATCAAACAAAGAGCAACTCTATCCCCGCTCTGTTTACCACGGCAGAAGCAATCTTCCATACAATGATACGTTTCTAATACACTGTTTAGTCTGACTTTAGACTCCATGAAATTATTTGGAAAGATAGGGATTCCTAAAAAATTCCAGTAGAAAAAGGCAGTCTTTTCCCTCATCCTCCCTTTCATTCCCTTTAACTGCATGAAATTTAATTGTATAATTTAATTGCATGAAGGAGCCACATTGTGACAAAAACAAAATAACAAGAAGTTATTTGTGAGTGCTGCAGCTAGAAACGTTTCTATATGGGCTCTAAGATGCTCCTGTCACTCAGGAGGACAATTATTTCACAAAGATCACAGGTACAACATGCAATACCCCTTCTGCTTGAATCACTCTGTTAGACCGCTTGTGTTTTCTTCCTCTAACAGTAAATTATAAAAATATTCCTGTCAGGTTCTTAGGCTGAGCACTTTGCATGTTTTCATGCAGAAGAGCTGTGATGTACCATCTTTATGCATGGAAAAATTGCAGAGAGCTTGGTCTCACCAACAGAGTGTGCTGTCAGTTCGTTATTAGATTGAGGGCAACACCATTAACAGAGAATTTTTTTATTATTTTATCTGGTGATCTATTGCAATTTCCCTGTTCTACAATAAGATGTTTAAACAGCTATCTCCACTTAAAACAATTGCTTTTCACAGCATCTGCTGCGAAATGCCGCTCTTGGCTCCGTCCTGCCTGGCTGATGATGCACAGTGCTGAGCTGCACAACTGTTTCTGTGCAAACCCGCCTCTTATTTACTTTGGGGGTTTTCTGTTTCTCTTTAGACTCTGCGTGGGGAAGGCATGGGAATCACAAACAACACATTTGGCAACTCTTCACATCACCGATGGTTAAAACAACCAGTCCTAGCCACAGAAGTATCCTTGTGTAGTCTATTTTCTCCTCAAATGGAATAATTCTGAGATGGTTACTTGCTCAACTTGCACCCTGCCATTTCAGCTCATTGTATTTTCACCATGTACAACATGCAAATATTTATTACTGAAATTAATTTCTAAAGCAATTGCTGCGGAACAAGTTCAGGATAAAAAACATATTCAAGGAAAGAAACCTGCTCTATTTTCTGTATAGCTTTGGTTCCGTTTTAATCCAGAATTTCTTTTTAATATTTCAAGAGATCTTGAACAGATTTGATGTTATTGCAATGACAAAGTGTTCCTCAGATTCATTTTCAGTGAACTCTTAACACCACAGTCCAGCAAAAGAAAGCTCTGTACTCTTCTCATTGCACTTCAATGCAAACAAGACACACATAAAACAAACCCTGAAGGTCTCCAGCCAGAAGCCTGCATAACCCATTACACTTCTATTCCAACTTCCCTTTCCTTGGAAATTCATTCTTCAAGCAATCGCACATTTGTAAGTAACCAAAAATACATTTGTTTCTATTGATGTGAGGCACTCAGCGAGCAGCTCTCCCCAGGTCTGTGTGCTCACCAGGGCTCTGAGAGCAGGCTCGAGTCATCTGGTGAAAGAGTCAGTGGGGCTACAAAGGAAACTGATCCAGCAGACATCTGTACCTTGCTCCCGACGTGACACGCAGGAGACACTTACATCTGCACAGAAATATTTATGGGCACGCACAGAAAAGGCTCCCACACACCGGGAGAGCTCCTGGGTGATCAGCTGAGCTTCTGCCCCAAGATCCTCTTAGCACAGCTCTGATTGCCCCTGATAAACCCTGTGCTCAGTGCAACAGGCCACACAGGCTCCATCCAAAGAATTTCACAGCTCTATCCAAGGAAATTCATCCAGAGCACTGAAGGAATTGAACACATCCACTGTTAATGTAAATAAGATGGCATGAACGCCAATTTAAAGCAAGCTACACAACAGGGATTTCTGGGGAAAGCACGCTCTGGGCAGGGCCTGTCCCTGTCCAGATGCATCCAACAGCACCACAAAGTTTGCCCAGCTAGGAAAAAAGGCTGAAATATTTCTTTTCGCCAGTTTAAAGAGGAATACTAACACTCATCTACGAAAGTTATATAGGAAAACACAAATGAGGACAGGAGTCCTCATGCTCGCCTGACTCCCTCTGCACCTCCCAGAACCAAGTCCCCCAGTCCTACTTTATGGTAGAACCTATGAAACAAATCATCATTTCCATTAAATTCAAGCAAATGAAACTAATCTTTCATTGAATTATAAATATTTACTGAAACTGATAATTTAATGCAAGGATTATCCAATTACCAGGGCAGGAGAATAAAAACTAATGCCATTTAAGTAAAAATTCAGACGCACAGCATTCTGTATTAAACACTGAACGATCATTCACTCGTGCAGGATAAACAGTGCATGATCACTGATACTTTTATGCTCTATTAAACTGTACTCTCCAATGAGCATCGCACCACGGTTCAGAGCTGGCCAGAAATATTAACATCCAAACCATGGAATGCTTTAGTCTGCCCAAGCTGAAAGGTCTCCCTCGTGGGACTGGCCGCTTTCAAAGGTGATATTGATATCAGCAGTGTGAATGCTATCACTGAACCCTGCCGCTGGAATAACACCCAGCTCCTGGAGCCACGTGAACACCACGGAAACTCAAATGGTATTTTCTGTGCAACTGTCACCGTCACCCCAAGCAAAAATGAACAAAAGGAAACAAAACAAGTCCCCACCAACCAAACCAAATCACAACTCCCATGAAACTTCATTTTTAAATCACTTATTCTACCCTCTTCTTTGGGCGTAACTTGATTTTACTGCCTATTGTACCAGACTGCAACATACTGAGTAACAAAATATTGTAAAAGTGCAATTATGGCAAAAGCATTCAAGGTGACTCATTAACACAGGAATGTGGCCTGAATATCACAAATTCTCACATCTTTCCATTTAATCCCACTGGAAATGATGAGTGTACAAACAAGGGAAGAAATTCTTCAGTTATTTGCCCGAAGTTATTTGTTTCCCTGCGCAATTAATCACTGAATTAGGTACCTGCTGGAATTCCAAGTGGCTGCTGTGCTCTAAGTGACACGAGGAGTGAGGTTCCCAGCCTGCACAGGGTCAAAGATGCCATTCCAGTGCTGTAATTCCGGGGCAATGCTCCTGCTAATGCCTGTGCATTCCTTACCCTGGCTCGTCAGCCAGAGCAGATAACCATCGGGCACTGCACTCACTCCTTAAACAACATCTCCCAAAGCAGACAGAGACAGCTTACGGAAAAAGTGAAAGGCGGATTGGAAGCCTACTCCAAAAAAAAGTTATCATCCTACCAGGTTTGGATTAAAAAGTTATATTTCATAATGAAAGCCAAACACGCTGAGAAGGCAAGACAGTAATCCTGCCTGAGAAGGATTGCTTCAGAAATCAGTTTCTGAGCTCAGAAATTAATTAGTTCAGAAATTAATTGAAATCCCAGCGCATTACAAACCCAGATTCACTGGCCATTTCTGTTTCTCTCCGAATGAAAATGTGTCATTTCAGGAGGGTCACAACAAAGCCAGGAAAGGAAAATGTAAGGAAATCTCTTCATACGATAAAAATGGAGTGACTAATGTGGATGACTCAGTTTAATTGCATGACTTTCAACTAAGTGCATTCACAGGGACAGAAATAACACTAAATTAAAAAGAATATCTGGGAAAAATTATTTTGGATCAGTAAAATACTTATGCCAGAAAAAATGTCTGGGTTTTCAGAGCAGTATCTTGTGAACAACTGCAGCCAAAACCAGCAGAAATTGGGTTTGTGTCTCCTCCCACTCTTCACCCAGGGCCTTACAGCCACAGGGCAAGCCAGGTTGGAAGGGAAGGCTGGATTGTCCCCAGCCTAAAACAGGGCCAGCTCCAAGGTCTGACATGGCTGCTCGTGGCTTTATCCTGTGCGCTCTTCAAACCCTCTGAGGATGGAGACTGCACAATCTGGGCACTCTGGGGCTCACAGCTCATCTGCCTTCATGGAAAACAGGCTCCACCTTATATCCAGAGATCGAGACGCAGGAGGCAGCATCAGAGCCCCAAAGCGTCCTGAAGATTATTCTGGTTTTGTAGCGAAATTCAGAACCTGGTTTTTCACATCCCATCTAACAGTATTTATTACACTGTGCTACTCACAGAACATTACTGTTATCTGTCTTCGGTAGAGGAGAAGAAAAGCAGCTCATGTGAGCCTTCAGGTGCCAGATCTGAAGCAATCTGGGATGGAGAACAGTTGGTGTGGCAATAAGAGCTCAATTAGCACTAATTTGGGTCTACTTAACCTCTTCATATGGTTAAATAGAGAGTAGAAGGCCCAGATCTGTTATCTGTGGCCATCCCTGAGCACGTGAAAAAGAAACATCCATCACACAGCCAAGAGATTTCGGTGCCATCAGGAATGGCAGAATTCCCTGATGAATGCCAGATCCTTCCCAGTCATTCAGAAACACACCCAATCCTGCACTAAGACCAAGGAGGAGGAAAGGGAAGAAACCACCCTGTGATGCTGTAAAATTCAGGAGTGTGTGGTTACTGCCATAATATTATACATTTATTTATCATTTTATTTCATAAATATCGTATATGTATTTATATATAATAAGTGTGATTAAACTGCATTTCATTTTTCTTTCAAACTCTTTTGAGATGCTGAAATATCTGATATTATTCGAATGAATTATGAAGCAGCTCTGGTTTTCCCCTCTTAATAGCTATGAAAACTTGGAAACATTCACCATTTCAGAATGAGTAATTAAAATAATTTGAATGCAGCAACATACTAGAAATCCACGACCATAAACTCACAATCCTCATAGCTATTGCATTTGGCTGTGTGTACTGAAATGTAAAATAATGAAATTGTGAATGAGATCATAAATTCAGTAACAAGTATAATTGCTAGTCCTACAGAAAACTATTAGAGTGGTAAGTTGATTTTCTTGTCATTCCCATTCTGCATTAAGCAAAAGAAAGAAAAAATAAAATGCAATCAATGTAATGATTTTTGCAACAAGCATCTAATTGATTTTTCTGCCACTACTATAATTTACAAATAGGCCTGTAGTAATTGTTTGGTTTAACTGGATATATCAAACAAGTGTTCTGATAGTGATATTAATTATGGCACATTTTACCCATAGAGAAATTATTTAAAGACAAGCAAGGTATTCCATAAATGAAATGCATTTTACAATAGAAAAACTAACATACACTAATAATACAATAGGAAAACAATGCCATTTAGTCTATTCTAATTTTTGATGTCACTCTCGCCTCACTGAAATTTCAGGGAGCATCATCAGGCAGTCCAAATCAAGCAGTTTATAGGTCAGCACACTTTCAGGAAACACACTTTCTTTCAGGTTTCAAGAAATTATTTTCCTTTTTAATGCGAGCACGCATAATCCTACGACTCTCCATCCATTTTATTGCTCTTGCAAGAAAAGCCAGATGACTGTGCCATCATTTATTCGTTCCTGACTGAGATATCTGCCTGAGGAGCTGGGGCAGCCCTTGCCTGCACCCAGCTCTGGAGGAAACACTGAGAAGAGATGACAAACATATAAAACCCTGAGGGAGCAACTTGGTTCTCCCACCACCATTTGCCATGCTCTGAAGGAGAGCTTTTGTGCCTTGAGCCTAAAAATGAGCAATGTTCATGAACAATGGAAATTTCTCATCACTGACTGAAATACAGATCTTCAGAGAGACTTGGAACACCACCACATGAAGGAATTATTTTTCTTAACTGACCAAGAACTATTTATTAATTCTGAGCTGAAGCAATGAAATTTTAGGTCTTCACGCAGGAAAGTACTGGTGTCTGGTTTCTCTCAATATTTATTTAGTGAGGTTATTGCCAGCACTGAAAGCAAAAAATGATACATTTCTGTTGGTTTTTCCTCCTTTCTCTAGCACCCGGTGGTCTGGGACGCAACGTGGGCAATGCACCCTCTGATCAGCAGGGATGTCAAATGTTGGGGGCCACCTGTTAATTAGGAACATTTATCATTTCAGAGCTCTGGATCTCTCCCTGCTGGAGCCCCTCTGGAAGGATGATTAAGTTTTCTCCTGATAAATGCAATGTTCTGCAAGGAAAGGACAGATGGTGTCTTTTTCATCAGAATCAGAAGCTGGTGATTATTTAGTTCTGCTCATTCTGTATTTCAAACCCCTCCATTGCTACCTCTCTGCTAGGACCTGAAGACACCTGAATCAGGTGCTCACACGGTGGCTGGGGTAGGTGTACACGTTCAAAAGAAAGATTTAAACAGATATTTCTGCTCCAAGAATTCTTGAAATGGTGATAGTGAGGTGTTTATGCTCATATAAGAAGCTACAGAACCTGGTATTTGATGCTGACCAGTAAAACAACCAAGGAACTGCCTGCAAGTCCAACCAATTTTAATTACATGAGCAGACTTGCTATCCTAGCTGGCCTCAGCCTTGGAGTTATATCATCTATTATGTCAAGAACATCAACATCTTTCTAGTTTCACATTTCTCAACTTTCCAGTTCAGCCAATAACATGAAAGAACATCGAATTTACCAAACAACTGGGGCAATCCCAAGGAAAAATGATGACTCTGAGCTGCAGGCTAACCTCAGAGATTCGGTTTTGTTTGTTTTCCTTAAATGCATCTAAGATCCTTCTCATGATACTTTGCTGTAAACAAATAACTTTTCCAATTGCATTATGTTTATAACCAAACCTTGACCCCTTGTAGCCCATAATAATTAGAGTGCCCTGTGATTATTACAGAACTGCAATAATCATAGCACTGCATCTTAACTTCTCAAAAGGGTAAGAAGTTATCACCCAAGTGTGGACCACGTTTGTGGAAAACACCTGAGAGAAAACACATCCAGCTCTGGTTCCATAAGTTGTTTTTTTTAAAAGAACCCTGGGGTTTTGTATTCCAGATCCATTCCTTGAATATATGAATATATAAATATATAAATACACTGGCAATGGCTGCACACACAGCCAACCCAGAGCAACACTGCACCAGCAGCAATGCCACAGAACACGAAATCACTGTCAGAATGACCCCCATGGTTCAAGTGACCCTTTTTTTTTTAATGTTTGCAACCACATTTTGTTTTTCCTGTAGGAAAAAAACATGTAATTTAAAAAATATATTCTTGAAAGAAACCATTCTGGCAAACCACAGCTTTCCTGACTCAGTTTTGTTAAAACCCAAGCATTGAATGTCACACCTTTTTTCAGACAGTGAGACAGATATAAAAATGCAAGAAAAGAATAAAAATTGTTTGTGAAAACAGCTCCACTTCTCTCAGGGAAAACCCTTCCAACACATCTGCCAATCTACTTACACAAGATGAGAATGAAATCTTCAGCTGGTGCAGAGAAAAACATTGCATGAGATTATTCTGCACAACTAAGATGTTTTGAGAGATTCTTGAAGAGAGGAAGGTAAAGAATTGTCCCTGAACCCACTCTGAGATCCAACATTTGGTTGCTTCAGCAGCCTGGTGACTGAGAGCAACTGAGACAAAAAGTTCTGAACTTTACAGCGATGGCCAAGTGTGCTACAGGCAGTGCTCCCCTGAAATGCTACTGAGAAATCCTTGAGAAAACTACATGGATCCTGCACCGTGGAAAACACCTGATAGAAACACATCCAGCTCTGGCTCCACAAGTTGTTTTTTTTAAAAGAATCCTGGGATTTTGTATTCCAGATCCATTCCTTGATACTCACTGGCAATGGCTGCACACACAGCCAAACAAATTTGTCCAAATTTGGACATTCTAAAAAGTTTTACTGACTGTTTCTTCCCAATAAGAACATACAGTTTCCCTCTTTTTAGAAAAGATGTCTTATTTATACAAAGAGTTTATTTTGGCAAACATGGACTTTAAGCAAAAGTTTTTCCTTTTGTACAGGAATAATTAACTTTGGTCTTTAATCAGTTCACTAGAAAGTGAGTGTTACTGACTGACTGCAGCAGCTGACAAGTGAAACACAGTGAACAGGCACATCAATAGAGGAAAATCAATACAATTAAATTTTCCCAATATTTTCTTGAAAATGTAACACAGGAGGGAAAGAAATTTTGTTGCTAAGAAGGAGGATTGCTGAAATAGCTATTGAACCAACAACTGTTTTCGTTTACTAAGCTAAATGACTCCTTCCCATATGTTTTAACGAAGTCTAGCTGCATGCTAATTACACCTATCTGGTTTGCATTACCCAGTTAGCATTTCTTCCATGCACATCAGCAGAGCGGGCCTTCGTTAATTCGTAATACTTCATCCACAAATATTAGCGATTACATCAAAAACTCGCACTGAAATTATCTGACATTTCACTGCTCACTGAACGTCTGAGCGGCTTCATCCCCTCCACCTGATGAACAGCTAACTCAGCAGAGTCTGGACACGCTCTCAGCAGCTGCAGTGCTGAGAAGCTGCCCTACAGCAACGCCCTGGGGTCCCCGTTCCCTTTGATAGCAGCATGGCACCACGAGTTATCCCACCAAAGATCAACTGATTGTATTTATACAGTCTTTCCCTTTTCAAGCCAAAGTTAAATGAAGTTGAAGGCAGCATCTACAGGACAACCCATAGTCACAGCCTTAAAGGATTAGGAGAAGCCATTGTTTTCATGTCAGACATGTTTTTATAATACGGACCATGTCTATTCGTGTTATTCCATTTTCATCATCACACCAGCTTTTCAGCAGTCAGCCGACCCTTTCCCACACCACAGTTTTAAAGGCTCATAAACATTATCTTTATTATATTAAGAGAGATTCAAAAATTGTAAAACAGATGTGAAGTCGCTGCTGCCAAGAGCCTACACAGTGTGATTCAATAGGATGTGGGTGCTGTAATGTGCTCAAGAAAAGTCATTCTAAAGCTCTGAGTTCAACTTGCCGAACAATCATCTTCATCTAGGAAAACAAAAGCTTAAAATAAACTAAGAACTCCCATCTGCACAGGACTAAGAGTGATCCAATGACCTGACTGCAGACCCTGCACTAAGATGCTTCCATTGACAGGATCTGCAGACAAAGGAGCGATGAAAAAACAAGGATTAATTTCTGTCTTTGCTCCTAAGGAAGCTGTTTAATGGAACAGCATCTATCAGATGTCTCCCAGTGAAGGCAGAACACATAAATCCCACCATTCATTGTGTGGAGTAGCTACAAGTTGGCCAAGTTTTCCCTTCACCCCACGAGCAGGCTCGTGGGGGCTGAAATTCCTGCCAGGTACCAGCCACGAGCCCGCTGCAGCAGATCAGCTTTTCCCGTGAGCTGCTTACATTTCCCTGCCTCCCTCCCTGGGCTTTGTGGAAGCTCCTTCCTTCAGCTGCTCCTGGAGCACTCATGGCTTTTTCTCCTCACCATCTGGAGCCAAGTCAGTGCCTTTCCCACAACACAACTGGTCCATGTGGCACCAGGATTTCTTTTTCCACGTCCTCTCAGCAGCCAGTAGCTTTCTGTTTCTAACTTTTTATGCAAAATCCCTGTGCGGTGATATCTGCAGGAGTTTTTCTGCACATGTCTCTTGGAATTAACCACATTCATCTGTAGGTGGTCGGCTTAATTTCTGAAACAGTCGAGAACTTCATATAAAACAAATACAGGGCAGTCTCACGAAGCAGCCTTTCTCAGGAGAAGGAAAATGGTCTTGGTTATTGGGTTGGGGGATTTTTGTTTGCTTCAAGACAATCCTGTGCACCTTTCCAGCAGAATCACAGAATGCATGTTGGTAGACAGGGAACATTTTCAGTGGGTGTCCTGGAGGACAGATGGTCTGCTCACTGGAGCACCCTCCAGACACTCTGTGACACCAAAGGCAGCTCTCGTTTCTTATTTAAAACCAAAGCAAACAGCAACATTAAATCCCAATATAACAAACTCACTGTGCAAGTAGGGATGTGCCTGGAGCAAAATTTCCTGATTTCCCTGAAAACATGCATTTTGCTCTTTGGACTGAAGCCATCTCTTTTTCTGTTGGCTCTGCCCCCTCAGGGCCATGCACCATTCAGCTGAATAACTGTAAGGTTCTCACTTGCAGGCAAGTAGGAAGGAGTTTAATGAATCACAACATTTTGTTCATATTTTGCTTGGAGAAAGCATTTTCCACATTTTCTCCCTCTTAGTGGAGTTCAGAGAAATTCCACCCAAATTCGGTATAACTGCTTTATTGAGACCAAAAGTTCACTGTCAGATCCCAGGGTTTCCCTACCAACCAAAAGGAAAGAGAAAAGGGGGCAGGGAAAAGCAATGTTTCTGTGGAGGGAATTAACTAATGAGCTTGCTGAGGCTCACTCAAGATTCTTCCAGAGGCCTATGAAGAGCAAGGCTGTGAAGGGAGCTCGTGCACGTGGACAATCACAGCTCACATGCTCTGGAATGTTCTTCCACCCATAAAAAAATTCCTTTGAAATTCCTTCTCAGTGATACAGGATCCACTGGAACTCCAAACTCCGTTGCTGTCCAGTGACAAAGAGAGAGGTTTGTGGGAGAGAGCAGCAGTGGATGACACAGCCCTTGCCAGTTGCTTTTGTCATCTCAAGTGAAGGCTGGCAAAATGGAAATCCAAGCCTGGCTCCTCGCCCTGCACTGCTCCTCCTTGGTTCAAACAGGGGCTGGGGGAGAGCTGGCATCCTGAGCCCCCCAAATGGCCACTTGAGATCAACATGGCCAGGGAGGAGCAAAACTCCAGCCTGACTGCTGGACTGGGAACTGGATTTATGGAAGTAACTTCACAAAACAAGAGAATCACTTCAGCAGTTAAGAGGTGCCTTACTGAAGTTCCAGGGAGTTGGAGAAAAGCCAAATGTAGCACAAATTCACTGAAGAACTGTGCTAACCCCACTGAAACAGAATGGAAAGGATGCAGAGATGTGGACGGCTTCAGATTCAGATATATACTTTTTCATAAAGAATTGTATTCACTTATTCTACTTCTTTCATACTTTTAATTAAAAGTTCAGAAATGTGGAGTTTTGAACAGAGGAAATTAGCTCGAAGGCATGTTCATTTGTCATATAAAAGGGTCTTTCATTAATCCCTAATTAAATATTTCTCCACACTTAAACCAGTTAGACATACAAATAAAAATGAAAACACAAATAATTTCCATGGAAATGCTATATGCAGCTCAAAGAAAAAAAAAGGGTCCAGTTCTACTTTTCATTCATTTTTCCTTCCCTAATGCCTTTCCATCCAGGCAGCAGCTCCTGAATGCCCAGATGAACAATTTACTCCTCATTTCCAAAAGCCATTACAAATAAACCAAGGAGGTTTTTGCTACCTTAGAAATAGCTTTTCTTTCCAAAATTACTGATATACTTTCTGAAAAAGTTCTTACACTGCAGGAAAAGAAAGGACTGTGACAGATGTATGTGAAAAAAAATATAAAACCAGAGCGCAAGACGGGTGGAACAAAAGCTGCTGATGTCTACAATGTCTACACATAATTCCTACATTAATATTTTTTTTTTAAACAATGAGAATAAAGAGCGTAAAAGAAGTAGAGAAGCTTCCAGGAAATTTGTGTTACCAGTAATTTTTTTTAAGCTTTTCTTAATAAAAGCACAGTAAGAGCAAAGTGCATTCACTAGCAAAAGAAGATTAAAATACCAACCCTTCTTTCGCATTTTTCCATCTTGCTTTTACCTCAACAGATCAAACAAACGACATTAAAAGCATTATGAAGTTACCCAACAAACAAAACGCATGAAAAAACACGTTACAAAGAAATATATTTTATGCTTAAAGAACAGCTTAGCATACGAGTGGGGTAAAGGCAAAGTTTTGCAATAAATTTGATGCAAAGAAAATTCACAAGTATAAACCAGTTTCATATTATAAAAAAAATGAGATGAACACACATCTCCAGCATGAGGCTCATCTCTCAACTTCTCTTCTTGCTTGTGGGTTGTTTTTTTCCCCCTTTACAAAACTTTCATCTTGTACTTGAAATTCATGACATGGATTTTATCAATTGCCAAAGCAATCTATGGCTGCTGCTCCCCCCATTGTCAGGGGCCACAGACAGCTGTGCTGGCACGGAGCACTCAGTGTCAGAGGGCACTCAAGTGTCACAGGGCCCTTGTGTCACCCTCTAAAATCAATTAAAAGTAATTATGTTTCATAGGAAAATACAACTTTTGATTTTGTCTTTTTTTTTCTTAAGGAAGTATTTTTAATTTAAATACAAAGCTGAACTCGTCAGGAAGTGGAAGCGTAAATTTGTTCTGGTTTTAATTGCAAATTATGTTCTTCAGTTCCTTCATCTGTCCATAAAAGAAAATCCATGTTCAGAAACACAAGTTTGCTATTCTGTCTCTCCTGAAATTTGCCCAACTTCAGAAGGAGTTGCAAACAGCAGAGAAAAGTAAAATTACTACTCCTCTCCTCTATGCAGGGATACAGGGCAGAGCAGCAGATACCTGGGAGTAACCAGGGCTGGCCATTATTGCATTCATTAGCAAGCCAGAATAATTTAAACGTTTTCCAGCAGTTGTAGCATTTTAAATGTAAATCCCACTTTGCTTTAAAGAAAACCAAGCCTTCGGTATTGCCCTGTCCTTATTCTGGTCAGTTGAGAAGCCTGTCTGTATCCCAGCTAATTCTGTGTTCTCAGGCGCTTTCCTGTTTGAGATGGGAGATGGCAGGGCAAGCTTGGCTTCCACAGGAATCAAATCAAAATCCATGCACAGCATGACACAAGAGGCATTTCCTCAGGCGGGCAGGGGGAACTGCAGCTTTATTAAACTGATGCCTTTTCCAGGCTTACCTAAAAACAGAGGCCAGACAAGATTAAAGGAATAAAAGCGGATATATTTAATGCAGGGCCTTCAGGTACATTAAGGGCAGACAAAGTCTCCCCAAGGGGCTACACCCAAGATGGACCATGGTCACGAGTTTTTCAGACAGGTAAGTTTGGTCCATCTACATATCAGGGGTTTATCCTCCAATTACAGCTTCAGGTAATGAAGTCATATTCCCCCAGTTTGCTCCCTCTCCAATTCACTTTTGTTTATACTTTTCAGGGCCTGAGGCTGTAGGGTGTCCTTGAGTTGCAGGCCTTTTTTCATCTGACCAAAATGTGAAGACAGCAGCCAACACTCTACGTGGAGTTCAGAGCTATACATACACCAAAACAGTACAGGATTTGGAAAAAAATATAAAAGCTAAAATCCTAAGGCATCAAAATAATGTGCCAGCCTGCCCAGCCATCCTGCACACACGGCCTGGGGTGCCCAGCACAGGCAGGAGGCATCTCCACAGCACTGCACCACAGCTGGGGAAATCCTCCTCCTCTCCCTCCACTCATCTCCCTCCCCATCCTCATTTTCCCTGTGCCACTCTTTCATTAACTTCCTCAGAGCTCTGCAATGTCTCCCGTTTGGTGGCTCACCCCCAGCTGCTGCCACGTCAGCCCCAGCTCACAGGACAGGAGGGGGACGAGGCCGAGCTCCCGGCCCTGCTGCAGAGTCCTGCTACAGGAAACACCACTGCAGTGCTGGTGCTGGGTAATGCTGATGGACGAGAATGACAGCTCCTGCCAAAGTCTGGCACACACGGACACGCAACAAAAGCACAGTGAGGCTGGGGAGGCACAGCAGCAATCAGTACTTAGACATGAGTTATCAGATAATTCTATTTCCTGCGTTAGGGGGAATGCACGAGTGTGTCCTGCAATCTGGCTTTGGCTAAAAGGCACCCTCCCTTACTTAAATTTAAATCTTTTGAAAGCTCCTTGAAATGTAACCAGATATTGCACCAGAGGTTCAAGCCAGACAGGGCTTTTTCTGGATATTTTTAAATGATTTCTGCCACTGCTGTGCCATTGGTAGCAAGAGCAAGCACAGAAATAGAAGCATCTAAGTAGATACAGGAAGAAAGCAGAAATGTTGCAAAGGATGAAAAAACACAACAGCAATGGGAGCCTTCCATGGAAACTGGGTAACATCACATCAGGAGGCAGGGCAGAGCCAGAGCCAGGGGTGTGATCAGCAGCAGCTCCACGCAGCCAGGCAGGAACCCCCAAAGAGAGGAGCAGCAGCTCCCTCTGAGCAGAGTGTGGCACCTGGGGAAGCATCAGCACCAGAGCTGCTCTGCAGCACTGACCACAGCAGCCTCAAATGCAACGGCCTTGCAGGAACAGCAAGAACGGGCCTTAGCGGGTTTTTCGTTTAACTTCAGAAGCAGAAACTGCAGGAATGTAAGAAAAAGAGCACCTTAAATTCTCAAAAAGGAGTTTAAAGAGGCAGTCAACACGCAAACTCCATAGTGGGCAGCACAGAAACTATTTAAAGACACTGCACTGAAGATTCAAGAAAATATCAGAAAGAACTTTAGAAGGACCAAGAGAAAGCCATTGCTTTGGTTAAGGACAACCCAAGGAAAGAAAACATTTCACAAAAAGCATCAAAAGGTCCAAATGGCACAGGAAGGGCTGCATAGTCCAACAGGTTTAGAGCAAAAATGCAACTAAGTGGGGGTAAATAACCTCACAAAACCCACACTTGCAAAAGAACTCACAGAAATCCTCAGAAGCAGTAAAACAGTCATTTATCAAAAGCAAGAACCCTTCNCAAAAGAACTCACAGAAATCCTCAGAAGCAGTAAAACACTCAAAAGCAAGAACCCTTGCAGAAAGCCTAAAGCACCACGTGATAATCAAAGCATGCATGTGGCATTCAGAGATAATACCAGGACAAAACCAGGAAAAACTTCCATTGCATCCAGGCTCCTGCTGCAGGGAAGTTTTCATCTCAGGATACCTCTGCGAAGGGAAGACACAGCCTCCACATTGGAATGATGAGCTGTGGCTTTTAGTAAAGCCCCAGCAGGGCTAACCAAATACTGAGAGGGGACTCAGGAAAAAATGAGGCTCAAAAATGAATTCGCACTTGATCAGAGTTCTGTGTCACCTCAGTGTGCCCACACCGTGAATATGGGTACAGACCCAGCAGGACAAGTCCAAGTTCACAGACATTATACAAACTGCAGGAAACCTCAACCCAGCTCAGACCTTCGAGTACAAACACCTGCATCCTCTGATGCCCTCAGCAGCGTCTTCCCACCACATTTAAAGGCAAATGGGAGGAGGGACATCCACTCAAAGTGATGGTAAAAGGAGGAGATTCACCAAGTCAGCAAGCAGGGCAATCTTTCATAGAGAACACATCAAATGCCGTGCACAGAAAATGGTAGGATTGGCAAAGAATATGATTTGGTAGCCAAGTTTACATTGCTTTCTAATGCCATCTGTGTTCCTCAGTTGCACCTGAAAATCCTGTCCAGGGAGAACATGAAATACAGAAACAGAGGTAAAGTCAAAAGATTCTATGAAGAAGAAACCAAAAATTGTGGTGACTAAATGTTCAGCCAAATAAAGCAGATTTAAAGTTCAGAGGAAGGAGATTTAGCTTGACTGTGCTTGAGATACTTAAAACAACTGGCACTCATGAGAAGTAACTGAAAAGCATTTGTTGAATTTTACACTTGACTTCACAAAAAGAGTTCTCAAAAAACTTTAAAAAATTAGTTACCAGCTGACCCAACAGGTAATTTGTCATACTAAAAAAAAAACAACCAAAACCCAAGAAACCAAACTTCCTTTTTACACAGAGAAGTTGACCTCAGTCAACCCAATCCAGCTGGCTGGGTTTTGACTGACAATATGATTTGAATGACATATTCCTGCAGGTTTTGGTTCCCAGAATTGCCAAATTATTCTATTTCCAAAATAACACTACTAATACTTGAGTTTCACTGCCTGAAATCGAAAAGTAAAATGACGACACAGAAATATTTTACTGCTGTGAATGAGGACTGTGAGTTTTGGAAGCATTTCCTCTCCTGTATAAGCCAGCCTGGCGTCTTCTGCTTTCCCTGCAAGTCATTTTTTTCCAAGCCATCCATGTAACAGAGGTGACAGCATTTCTCTGTAGACACCCTCGCAGCAGCCAGTGATTCAGGTGCAAATCAATCAGCAAAACTCACCTTACAAATCAATATGTACAAAAAGCTTAGCACCGTGAAGCACAGGAAAATGCTCAACTGCCAAACAGCCATGATGTACATGAGAACCATGTGTGCCACTTAGTGCTCATTCCTCCTTTCTTTTGCAATTTAATTCCCTGACTTGTGTGAACTGCATCAAAGGAAGTGCCAGAAACCTTATCCGCCTCTTAGGCAAAGAGCATGGAAAAATAATAACACATATAAATTTTTTTTCTACCAAAATTATTAAATGCCCAAATCATAATCCAGTATTTTCCACAGATCATCTTGAAACCATTTCATCATTCCAAAGCAGGAGTGTAATCTTTGTGCCACTTGCAAAGATTTAGGAAATGTTAGGAGAGAACATTTGTTTGATTTCCATTCCGTGGGGACTTACACCACCGCCGTGTGTTCAGTGCCCACCAATTTGCACATTAACATACAGTGACTACAGAAAAAGCCAGGAAAACTCAAAAGCTGCCTGGATCTCTTTCCCTACTCTCATGTTTTGCTGCTGAGAAAATCGCTGGGCCTGGCTTAGGGCCTGGCAGTGGTCTGTCAAATTAATCAAAGGAGCGACAAAGATGCTGGAGTAGAGCAACACCAATAGGGGAACCCCTAAAGCCCCTTGCCAGATACAACAGGAGTAAATACAAGGAGTTTAATATTCCAGGAATACGCCAAGTTTGCAAGCAGCAAACAGCCAAACCTCGCCAGCCCCAGCCCTGCCCTCTCCCTGGAAGGTGCTTCCATTGCAGCCATCTCATCACGTGCCCAGGGAGACTTCTCCATCAAAAAACCAGAGCAGCCTCTAACCACTCCTGGCTTTAATAAAACATCTTAAGGACCAATTCCTTTTTGCATTGAAAAATCTCCTTTTTCTCATTGGTTTCTTTCTTTCACACAATACCTGTATCATGCTACCTTGAGCATAGCCTTGGTATTAATGCTGTCACCAATAAGAGCTGTAATATGGCCTCTAATAACCTTTCATTGAGGCCATGTCTATAGAAGAAGACAATTTTTGACTTAGTAACCGGCACAACTAAGAAAAAACCAAAACTATTTGTGTTTTTCCCAGTGGTTTTTCCTCCTAGCCCGTATTTTTAGATTATTGCAGTTATAGCACAGGAATACTTAGCTAGGGTAACACAAATATTTGCTTCCAGAAATTTCAAAGATATTTTCATTACTTTTCTAGTAGGAATACAAACATCATATAAAAGTATGGGACAAAAATATTTAATATCTTTTGCAGTCCCTGGTGCAGAAACATGACCAATAATGCAAGAACAGCAGAGATCGATCTCTTTCCATACAACATTTAAAGCATTCCAGTTTCAGGAAGTGTCCTAATCATAATCCATATAATGCTGTAGGAGTACAAAAGTGAGATTAGAAAGGATGTCTACAAACCAGTTTTACATTTTGGTCTAAAATAGGCTGAGATATCTGCCATAAAAACAGTAACCATCAATTAGATTTACCACAAATGTCAAACATATGTTTAAACCAAACCAAATCCTATCGCAACTGTGTTAAAACTTGGGAGCAAACCAGTCCAATTTCATGTAAAACTTCATTCACACAACTTGTGATGCTTGCCTGAAGGAGCTCCGTAAATGAATAGGAACAGTTTATAGCAAGTTAATGGGAAGCATAGCAAATTCTCCCAATCCCAGCTTTAAAGGCCGCCTCCACAGAGGGACTTTAAAAATCTGTTTTCTCAGGCAGAACCTGTGTGTGCTGGTGCTCTGGTGCTGGCAAGGCTTTTGCACTGGTTCCTGTGACAGAAATGCAGGACAGTCCACGAGGAGCAGCACTGTCAATCCAGAACACAAAGTGGGTTTATGCTCAGACTCGTTGGTGCTGTTAAAGCCACTCACACATCATGGCTGGGAGCCCACGTACACCCAAATTTTACCTGTGCTTTCACTCTCTGCCACTCTGAGTCTACTCTGTGGAAAACTGAACTATGCAGGTGATGTGTTATTGCAACCTAAAGCTATTGCAGAAATGGCTGAAAAAATACATAAGGACTTTAATGAGTTATTTATGATAGAAGTTTGAAAGTTCCAAGTCCCCAGCATCAGCTGCTCATTTTTCTTCTTTTAGGAAGCATTAGAAATATTTGGTTTCCATACCATTCCCACTGCAAACCAACTATTTTCTCAGTGCCAGTTCCAACATTCCTCGCAGCTTTTGAGGATTAAGTCACTTTTACTCTTTATCCCACACATGAAAAATAAAACCAAAATTAGAATAGCAAGCCAAGAAATCAGTATTTTAGATAAAGCCTTATGAATGATGCACATTAAAAATAAAGTGCAAAGTAAATTTCAATAATACATTAAAATTACATTTAAATGCTCTGGTAATTGCACACTCATGCTTAGCAAAACACTTCTCCTAGAGACTCTTCCAATCCCTTCTTGGAAACAGTTGTGGTCTAAATCTCCAAAGTCCAACAAATGGGGACTTGGCTTTGTGTATTGTTTATCAAAGATAGTAACAGTCAGCTAATTGTTCAACAGTATCAAACACAGAACTGAAAAATTATTAGTTAGAACTCTAAGAAAAAAATCCTATTATTGATTTTATACCACATCATTCACCAAATTTTTTTCAACCTGGGCACTTGTAAGGATTCAGCTTTTCAAGCTTCTTACATCCATTAGAGCTTTAAAGCTTTTTCTTCTCTTCCAAATGAAAGCACTATTCATAGGTAATGCTTTGATTCTAGGGACAAGAATTTTATGAAAGTTACTTCAGTGAGATCAGAATTAATACCACTGGATGGCTGTTAGCAGCAGTTATCCTTTTCTGCTCTAGTGCAGAGAGTTGTGGCTGAAGCTCACGGAGCTGAGACCTGTCCCACAGCCAGAATCAGCAGCAGGATGGATTTGGGATCACAGGGATGCAGTCCCAGCACTTGTGAGAACCTGGTTGGGTCCTGCCTTTTCTTTCTTCCTCCTGGGGCCAATAATGGGAGATGAGTTGTCTCTGCTGCATTCCTGGCAAGCTGAGGGTGATTCTGTCTGAAATCAAGGTATGGGACTGTGATAACGTGGTGACATCTGCCTGTACTGTGGGACTGGTTACATCAGGAACTCTGACTCTGCTTTTGTCACTCAGTATCACAGACACTTTCTGTTTTCACCCGGACATAGCTGCAAGTTTATAATGAACTGCAAGACTGTTTCAGCCACACACAAAACTATGAGGTTAACACGGGGTTCTGCAGTTCTAACGGCTCATTAATGTGATTATCAGGGTACCAGCCATGGCTTGCAGCTTAACACTTACAGCTTACTATTAAAAAGCTGCAATAAGTATTAATAAAAGGAAGAAAAAAACATCTCAGAGCACATTGATTCAGGGGGACCGCCTGTTGCTAATAATATTTAAATTCAAATACCTCATCCAGTGTTTTGCTGTTATTATTCTAAAACCCAAACTCCAGAAGCAAACACAAACTACACTGCACATAAACAGCCTTTGCCAGCTGAAGGCCTCAAGAACAGGCTGCACAGCAGATAATTAAACAGATACTGCCAGAAAGATACTGAAGATGATACTGCCGTGAAAAACCAACCTGGCAGCTGGAAGACACCTCTGCTTCAGCTGGGATGCTGTAATGGAGCTGTTGAGCAACGTGCACTCACTGCTGTGGCAGCGTGATCGTTGGGGATCTACAGCACAGTCACTGCTCATCTGTGTTTGTCAAGGCTGACTTCCAAAGGAAATCACACACTGAACCTTGTTTCTCTCTTACCTGAGGAGGAGAGGCTGCTGGCCTTTCCCACCACCAAACTGAGCAACCTCTCAAAAACGAGAAGGAAAAAACCCTGTGTTCAACAGAGCAGCACGTGGAAGAACAGCTCAAGCCAATTCCTGACCTTTGCCTGCTGTGGGTGAGGGATAACACATTTTCACTGCAACAACTGTCTCAGCCATGAGCACACTGCTCAGCTCCGAGCCAGTCGAGCGCTGCCAGAGTCAATTCACGGTACACGTGTTGCTCCAGCACTGGGAGAAGACAGGCTCGAAACGTTCCAGATGAAACAAAGCCTTCTTGTACAGAGAGAGCTTGATGTGAGCGTCGGGAGAAAGGGAGAAAGCAACACCCTTCCTCATAAATCAGGGAACCTAACTTTTGGAAATTGCCGCTGCTTTAACGGGGATTACCAGCTCCACAGATTTGTTGCCATATGCTCAGTGAGTCACTGATTTCTTGAATAAGGCGAAGGACCTACTGGAAGCAGGAAAAGAAAGGAAGAGGAAATGTAATATAATTTTTCTCTCTCGACGCTCATATTGAAATCTTTCATTTTTACTGGTGAGACTGAGGTTTCAAATTTAATAATGACCACTTTTCACTAGGACGTCTGAAGAACACTAAGCCTTCATCATGACCACTGCTGTCAAAGAAATTACCAACAAATGGAAGAGAGATTCTCTTCTTCCAAAGGTGTTTACATCTGATTACTGAAAGACTTAACTCTGTACAGACAATCAGAATCACAGAGACCACTATACAGCACTTATAGAATGGGCCAAAACTAACCTACCATCACCTATAAACTTTCAGTCTTCACACCTCAGAAAAAGGAAAAAAGGCACTAAAATTGCCTTGTCTAGAAATGTATGAAGAGGCTACCAGGGGTTGTCTGGCCAAGGGCAATGGCATAGCAGGGAAGCCTTGCCCAGTGTTACCAGCCCAGCCCAGCTGGCTCAGACGTGCCACAGGTCAGAGGAGGTAGAAAACAATAATGCAGAAAATATAAAGGGCACAGCACAGGCAATAATAATTTAAGATCCTCAAGAATTAAGAAAGAAGAGCAAACGAGCTGACAGAACTGTCTTGGGGCACTGCTACACACAACTGCTCTGCCTGCAGGGGCTGAGCGTGGGCACAAGGAAGGGGTGCCCATCCCAGCCCAGCTTCACCTTGGCATGGCCAGAGGGATTTCCACACCCTGGGGATGGGGCTGGACAACCATTTCCACACCCTGGGCATGGGGCTGGACACCAAAGCTTCCCACACCCTGGGCATGGGGCTGGAGAGCCAAAGCTTTCCACACTCTGGGCATGAGGCTGGACACCAAAGCTTTCCACACCCTGGGCATGGGGCTGGACAACCATTTCCACACCCTGGGCATGGGGCTGGGCAACCATTTCCACATGCTGGGCATGGGGCTGGACACCAAAGCTTTCCACACCCTGGGCATGGGGCTGGACAGCCAAAGCTTTCCACACCTTGGACATGGGCATGGGGCTGGGCAACCATTTCCACACCCTGGGCATGGGGCTGGACACCAAAGCTTTCCACACCCTGGGCACGGGGCTGGGGCTGGACAGCCAAAACATTGCTGGCCCAAGGTGCTCTACTGCCTGTGAGCTACTGCAGACAAAAGCAGCTCCACAAATCACCACCTGCCCATTAACTCACAGGGAATATTCTGGCATTTAACTGGTTAATGGCCTAAGAGCAAAGCTGTTGCTTGCCATCACTGCCATTTCACACACCCCATTCTGAAGTCATTTAAGGCAGTAGATGTAATCCTTTCTAGAAACTTCACAGTGCATATCCTCATTTAAGACTGAAAGGTTAATTTACTTGCCAGAACTTCTGCATTAAAAAAAAAAAAAATCTAAAAATAATCTCTCTTTTTCCCCTCAGCAGAAATGCTTCGAGACGACTTAAAAACCATGTAAGGAAAAAAGTGCATTGCTCATGAAGTAACTACCATTGCCTGTAGGTGTTCTATAGGTGCATCCATTAAAGCATCCAGACTCACCTGGCTGTGGCAACAAAGTCTTGGAGGATATTTAGAAAAACATTTCCCTGAAGGCACAGGTGCAAATAGCCAAAACAAATGGCTGCAACCTAAATATTTAATAAATACAAAGCCACAGAAAAGGAGACTTCATTCACCGTCGTTTTTTCTGTCGATTTGACGAAGGAGAATAAATAAAAAAGCCTTTTAATATTTAAGTATCAAATGCTGAATCATGCAGAAAATGAACAGCAATTTACAGGATAAATTTATAAGTCACACAGATATTCTGATTTTGCATCAAGTGAAGTGAGGGCTGGTTTTGCTAATATGGATTCCTCTCATGATTTCTATTTCCTCTCAGCATTTTCTTTTCCCAATCTCGCTCAAAGAAATTTTACGTACTGAAAACTTTTAAACTGATTTTTATCCAAAAGAATATGAATCTTTAAAGTTGATGTGAGATGAAAACTACTCACCTACTCCCATAAGTGGAAGAAGGAGGAAACAAACACTCATCACTTAGAGAAATAACACTCCTTTAGCATTAATTATTTACTACTGGCAGTCTGGGAGCCTTGCACACTGAACTGCAATGAAAGGTGTTCTTAATTACTGACTAGACAATGAAATATTCTCGCTGACAAGAATAAGATCCAATACTTACCATTAGATATTGTATTGCAACATTAAAAATGGTTGGGTTTTTTACAGGTTATATATTCTTTACTGATTTTTTTTTCTTTTTTGTTTCTGCGCTTTTCCCCCTCCTTCTTCTCCCATCTCTATTCTAGACTTTTTCAATTTGTTCCTTTGGCTTGCGGTTTCTGCTTTGACTGCCCAGTGTCCCTTGTTTGCTCACTGGTCCCAGCCTTGTGAGGGCTCCTGGGGGCTTTAGAGCAGCCCCACGACCACTCCTCTGCCCCAGAGCTGTGAATGGGGCTGGTGAGGGCTCACCCCTTCCCACAGAGCAAACCCTGCTCTTCCCTTTCTCTCCCCTGCTTAATGAGAGCCCTCTACTCACCCACCCCAACACGAGCTGCCCTCCTAATTATTTCCTCTGGCATCACAGTTCTGCCTCTCCCAGCAGATTTCATGCTGAAGAACGAAGCAGTAGCAGCCCTACACCTCATGTGGGCCAAGAGGAACTGAGTTCTTTCCATCCAAAACCTTCTTGGTCACACGGACCTGAAACCAGGACATTTATAATTTAGGAAACCTGCAATCTGGGGATGCTCTACAAAGCTCAGTGTTCTACTGTGCAAGGCTAGTGAGTGAACCAGAAACACCAAGAAACCTCAAAGTTACGAGATCCCTAGAATGTCTTTATTTCTTGTTGTTTCTGGAAAAAGCAGAACTTGTTGGGCTATTTTTGGTCCATCATCTTTTTCTGTGCCGCGGACACCCGCTAAGAGACAACGCGCTGGGTGGGTTGACAAGCCCCTGAGTCAAAATGCTGACACTGATTTATGAGGCAGCAAGCCCTGCAAAGAGTCAGACTGTCCCCTTGTGCATTTTCTCTTAAGCCATGGAAAAATATAATTGTAAGGAATACATGTGAGTAGGAAACTGTGGTCTGATGGTTCAATTACTGCTTTTACTACCAGAGCACATCATCATATGTTAAAATTTCAGCAAGAGAATCAAAGTCATGTGACAAGTCGTATTTATACATTCTAATTATGCAATTAATAATCTTGATAGAACTGTTTTAGCAATCACAGCAGATATTTGCCATTTGCACAGCAGGGGACCACACGGAGAAATCCATAATCCTGTAGGAAGCAGAAAACACCTTTCCCCTCTTTAAGGAAAATGCAGAGATGTGTGTTAAGAGCATCTCGTGTGGCCTGTGCAGGAGGTGGCTCCAGTAAAAACAACACAGCAGCTCCACATCCCCTCCCAGCCAATGCCCACCTGAGCTCCACGGGAAATGCCTGGTGCTCCTCCACAGCTCCCTTGTCAGGGCTTTCAGCTACTGCTCTAAAAAACATGAATATACGAGAAGGCAAAGCCTTCTATTTTTAAATGTTGTTTTTGAAGCTTGGTTTGAACATCAGGTGGAAGAACACGCTGAGCTCAGTAAGCAAAAAGGGCAATTGTAACTCCACTGCTTATGAAAATCAGCTGCTGACTTCAGTTATTTGATAGGCAAGCAACCACTTAGTGCCCAGTTGAAAATGAATGTTGACACAGCAATGAAATTGTACCTGTGGATTACACAAACATAACCTCCAGCACAGGAGATATAAAGCTCAAAGTAATCTGACCTTAGCAAAGGTCAGCAGGTAATAACCTCACACTGGAATGAGAAGAGCTGCAGCTGGAAACCGAAGCAGCAACACATAACTTTTAAAAGAAGAGCTGTAACAAAACCTGAGTATTCTTTTAGTGGAGAGTTCATTAAAATCAACATCAGCCACACAAGAGGCAGCTGAAAATTCCTTTCTGCAGGTTATTTTTAAAGCTCAAAGTACCTGCAAGATGCACTGAACCAAGCGGCGGCATCTGATTCAAATTTGCTTTCAAATATTTTCTCTTGGTATAAAGGTCAGCAGCAGAATAACACAAAGCTGATCCTGGCAGCTGGATTTTCCAGAGGCTTTGCAACTCACAGGTAGCAGGGTGCAGTCACTTGTGTGCATGTGATCCTCAAATCTGCATGTGCCATACTGATAGAGCCCATTAAAGTATTATTTTAGGTGCACTGCTGGATTGCACAGGGATATTAAGATAATTCTGTTTAGTGAAATGACATGAAATTATCTGAATAATTATACACTCTTCCATTGCTTCTAAATTGATAGGTCCTGAAATTTCCAACCACTGAAACAATTTGGTTGACCAAAGGACACTCCAGGTGGTAATTTTGCAGCATCCTAATTTAATGTAGAGTCAAAATGAATAAGCAGCAGAGGAGATGGGAGGCAAGTGCCAGTTAATCACTAATTTAAGAAGAGCAAAATCACAAGCAACCACACCAAAATCAAAAAAGCACATTCATATTTACACTGGCAGTAGAAATTGTCCCACTATAGATCAGTTGCATTTTGTGATGGGAAGTAATTTTAGATGCTATACAGTTTTAGATATAATAATTTTTTCTTAAAAATGAATGTTTCAAGTACCATAAAGACGGATTAAAGACATGTAAGGATCTCAGAGAAGAGAAATACCAGCTTTCCAATAATAAAGAAAAACTAATGAGATCCAATCCAAGGCCGATTCTGAGGAGCAACTTGCTAAAGGTATAAAAAGTACTACTTTATCTGTTCTGATAGATTTCAAAAGCAAGAAAACTGCCATAGGGTAGTAGCAGAGGGACAAAAAGATGATAAAGACACAACAGATATGCCCCTGAGACTTAAGGCCACGGGAGACATGTGGAAATAATTACACTGGAGTTCAGTAAGTTCCCACTCTGAAGCCTTCCCTTAAATCAGGTGGGAGCCAGAGGAAATGTCAGGAATGAAAAGGCAGGAGAAGAGGCTTTACAACGCTGATAAAAATCACAGAAAGATCACCTGCAATAGGTGTCACTCAAAGAGCAGCTCTGACTCAGAGTGACAAATACCTTGGCTTTTTTTTTGTTGTTTTTCACTACCTCAGGATAAGCTTCACATGTTGCTCTATGCAGCTGCTTTTAGCTCTTTAAAACAAGCCCAGCATTTCTGCATTGACAACTACAGAGCCTGACTGACTTCAGCAGGAAACAAACAGAAGGTGACAAGGCAAAGACAATATTCAAAAGCAATTTAAAGGACAAATCCTGAAATCTTGCTATTTAATTTGGATTAATATGAACCAGGATTAAGACATATAGTGACCTAATACAGTGAAAACCTGCTGGCATGGTGTCTGTTGAATTCAGTCTTACCACAAAATGAAAAAAAATTAATTGAAGTAGCCAGTAAGTCCATTATTCAAGGTGACCTTGCTGTTACAGTGTGTTTTAATTTCTGAAAAGCTTTTTGCAAAGTCCTTCACCAAAGACACTTAGCAAGACTAAGCAGTCACGGGATGAAAGGAAAGGCTCTCTGTGTGCATTGATAATATTAAAAAGCAAGGCACAGAAGCTGGGAATAAATGGGCAATTCCCCACGGATGGGGAAGCAGGGGCACTGGTGCTGGTCAGTGTGGCCATGGAATGAAGGGAGTAGATAGACAACGAGGCTGGGGGATGATTCAGATTTTTTTTCAACGTTGTAAAAACAAGTTAATGGCTCAGAGCAGCAGGAAGGGACTATGATAAAGTGGAAAGTGCCTTTATCAAAGTTGAGAAGCTCAGTGTGACACGACTCCAAATCCAAGATAACTACAAGAAAGCTCAAGAAATATGGAATGCTCTGTGAACAAGGACAGAGCCAGCTGTGGACTTCCAGCTTGGGAAAGTTGGACAGCGGATACTTTGAGACTGCATGAAATATTAAGCAGCAAACAAGAACTTTTTACTGCTTCTCACATGTGGAGAATTAGAATACATCAAATAAAATCACCAGTGCATCTAAACGAAAAAGAACTATTTTTTGATAAAGCACATAATAGCATAAAACTTCTTGCTAGAAGACTTTGTGAAGATAAAATTTTAAAAAATAGTAATACTTGTTCTCAAAAACAGGATGCAAATAATTGTGGAGAGAAAAAGTACACAGGTGGCAATCAAAACCCAAACCAAAGTGAACCAATGAAACTGAAATGTGGATACCTCCAGTATCGTGTCTGTGGGTGCAGCAGAGCCCCAGGCAGGTGCAAACAGAGCTCGTGTGCCCCATCCTGACACACCAAACACCTCTGGTCTGACCAGCTGAACAATGCTCACTGCTCTGTTTGCTCAATAAAGCCTTACCCACACAAATCACCCCTGATAGCAGGATTTTAACAGGATCAATTAGGCAAAACAAAATAAAGTTCAAATCACTTGCTGATTACTGCATACTTTGAACGATAATTAAGGTTAATACTTCAAAGTCAGCACTCTAAACAGATTTTGTAAGTTTGGGTAAGTGTGTTTTGAGTGCTTTATTCTTTGAAAGAGCTAGTCTTGAGATGCCATAATGGTTTTATTAACAAACCAAAATACATGAAGATTTAACCAAGCTAAGAACTTTTCTGCCTATATTTTGTATGTAACTCAAAGTAGGGACAAATCTCTAGGATTTTTCTTACTTGCACATCACCTACACAGTGAATCTACAAGCAGAAGAAATGCACAGCAGGGGGAACTTCAAATGCAAATTTTTTTTTTTTTTTCATGGTGGAATGAGTTATCCTAAATATTCTGGAGCTGAATAAAACATAGCTTCAGGGTTGAACTGTGAACCAAAGGAGACTCACTTCCAGCTGAAGGTCACATGGGGCAGATGTTGTTACACCTGGGAAGCTCACATAAATCTCATCGTGTGGAAGAAAATGAAAATAAATTATTTTCCAATCAGTTTTTATTACAGCACCACTCTGATCTCTTGGATCTGAGGTGCAAAGCTATCCATCGTCACTGCAGCTTAAAAATTGCAAATTACACACCAGGACTCCAAGCAGCTAAAGATAAAAAGAGAGACGGAGATGACATTCAGATGGCAAAGGATAATATATCACAAGTGAAAAGCAAGGCACACCAAAGGCACACGAGGAAGGCATTTGAGGGACTTCTGAGGGAACAGGTCCGTGTGACAGGAAGGGCTTCAGCACCTTGTGCTCATCAGGAAACACGACAAGGAATAATGGAAGGGGCAGATGTGGAGGAGCAGAAATGAAGAGCTCTGTAGGTGTTTACAGGGAGCTCAGCTCCTTCCCAGGGTAAGGGCAGCGTGGGAGGGGGGAACTCGTGTAAAAACTCCAAAACTGAGGGCAACAAAGTCTTGTTTCCCGAGCTAAGTGGGTGATGGATTGCACCCTCACTTCTGAGGATGTTCTGCAGCTGAAGACAAACAGCTCCCGCACCACACACGGCCAGGGATTCCACCTCCTGTCACAGCAAACAAATTGTCCCACCCGAGAGGCAGCAGATTGACAGTGACCTTTGCAGCAGCATCCTGAACTGACTCCAGAAAGCCAAACCGTGCTCCTCAACCCAACAGAAGTGAATGATGCAATAACAAACATGGAAATATTGATCCGAATCAGTATTAATTCATATGAACGGAAATAAAAGGCTGAATTTAAGAATGATACACACACATAATCCGGTTTAAGGATATCACAGACACAGCACCCAAGTCCTGTTTGCTCTTATAACTTGGTAACACAGTCTATAAATCCTGAACATGTACTACACCGCAGGCTCTTTATAGAAGTAGGTCAGCAGCCTCTAAAACAATTTAAAAAATATTTTTAGGTATTTGTCTTTTTAATCTGTAGCTGAAGGATATTCTCACATACAGAATCAAAGCTGAGCACAGCTTATTATACTTTCCTACAGCTTGAAGGACTCGAGGATAGAGGTCTCTTTGGTTTCATAATTAAAACCGAAAGACGAACCCTTTCTTTCTGGAGTCTCAAATCC
This sequence comes from Melanocharis versteri, assembly GCA_013397845.1. Lineage (NCBI taxonomy): Eukaryota > Metazoa > Chordata > Aves > Passeriformes > Melanocharitidae > Melanocharis > Melanocharis versteri. The sequence goes on along the minus strand of VZTG01009266.1, from coordinate 225,231 downwards.
CAGCTCCAATTTCAAACCATTTACCTTGATGTTTATTAAAATCTCAACATGTCCAAAGTATAGAATTACTCAACACTCAGCAGCTGCTTGACCTCTCTCATTTAATCTCCTCCCTAGGTGAATACCCAAATTGAATTAAATGTTTACTAAATACATGACTCAGGGTGGAAACCTCCGCCAGGTCTGAGCCTTTTGCTACGAGGGATGTTGCTGGTGACCAGCAAAGAAGGAATTTGGTTTTCTTTACACCAACAGGCAGTTCTGTGGTAAGAAACATGAAGCTGCCAAATTTATGGCAGAACAAGCAGAAGGAAAAATACTTCTAAGAAGCTTAACAGATTCTCTTGGAATGTATTTAAGTACTGTATTTCCATGCTTTGTTATTTTGACTTTGCATTAGCACTCTTCAGTGCAGAAACACCTATAACTTCAATAGCAAACCTTCCAGAATGTACCAGCATCTGTATTTAGCCTGCTCCTGTTAAAGTGGCTCTGTCCAGGTGCGAGTCTTTCATACAGTTACTCATCCAATTAAATCTCAAGACTTCTGCTACAGCTTCTCTGATTTTCTTCTAACCTTTGAAATGAAGAAATACCAGCTCTGTGAGCTTGTGATTCCTGAGTCCACCAGCCAATTTGCTTCATTTACTCTAAATCTGCACCTTTAAAGAGAAAACTTCAGAGGTGATCTCAGCCATGCTTCCTTCCCACACGAACAACCAACTCACGGAGATGAAAGCAACCCAAAGAGTTACTTTTCACTGACAATGTTCCCATAACATGTTTGTTATAGAGCAAAATTTAAGACAGAAGAGCTTCCTTTTGGTTTAATTCACTTTGCTATTTGCAGGATCAGCTGCTACTTGCTGTGTTCAGGAAGGGTTGGGCCGTGCACATTATCATTTTTTATTTCTTTACTTTATCAATGGAAATATGTTACTCCACTCGCATTTTTTTCTCAGACTAGCACTTAAAATCATAGAAGTGCCAACACTCACAGCTATCCTACCATACCCTTATTCATTCCTCAATTGCTATTAAAAAGGAACCAGTAGCTGCATCAAAAACAGGCAGAAAGTAATCTGATATTACAGGAGCAGAACAAAATCCTGGAATACCTGCATCTCCTCTGGCTGCTAACAGTGATCTACGTGCTGACATGTATCAGGTCCTTTAGTGTATCTGTAAAGGACAACAGCTATTTTCAAATAAAAACCATGGCACTACCCAAATGTTACCCTCAGAACAAATTAAATAACTGCTCTGCCCTTTGGTTTTTGAGCCTTTCCCACTCATGACTACAAAAGCCACACTCACAGCTGTTAGCCAGGTTAGCATGCACAGCTCCTCTCCCCAAATCAAATTACAAGCTGGGTTGTACTCAAAGGTAGATTTATTTATAATATTGACAGTAGCCATGGCAAAAAAAATAGAATAGAAAATACCAGAAGATAATAAAATGCATGCACTCTAGCTAAATTAAGTTTAACTGAAAGTGGATCTCTGACTTCAGAGATTTCATGTGACAACACCTCCCAGAGAAACATTAAGCATCCATTTCTTACAGAGCACCCCAAAATTCTGTGAGAAAGAAAATTCACATCTCCAGAGACCTGCTGAGCTCTTCTGTGTTCCTGCTGCAGCACATTACCTATTGATTAAATTTAAATTAACACAGCAATGCCATTTACCTGACATTTAACTTGCCAAGGAACTTACATGCCACATGAATTTTGAAATAAGATTAGGAAGATAATAAATCAAGCTAACAGGAAGTCCAGTAAAACATGGGCAAGAAGAAAAATCTTGAAATCATTATACAAAAGTGCAGATGTTAAAATGCTTATACTAGATGAGGAAAAGCTAAATACACTGACAATTCTAATAAACAAAATAGACTTAATTCACAGAATTAGGAGTCATTTGGAAGCATCCAGTATATCAGAGCATCTTTATAATGCAGACCTCAGCTCAATCCTAGCTCTGATATCAAAACTATCCAAACTGAATAAAAGGATTCCTCCACTTCAAAATGGGGGAAGAGAGGAGAATTTATCTACTCTTTTTCTAGCTATATTATTTATTGAACTCCTGTTTCTCTCACTGTTAAGCTTCTGGGTACACGAGCAAGCACAGGCACTGAGGAAAATCCAACTGGCTTACAGAATTTTTTAAACCATGGGGATTGTGGCACAGGGTGCTGCTTTGCCAGCCCTGGCAAGGTGGCTGTTCCTGCTGCCTCACTCTGTCCTACACCCTTGCAAAGCAGAGAAACCCCCACCCTTTCAGTCTCCCTGCATCTGGAAAACAAAATATTTAAATCGGAGGCAAAGCTGGTCATGAACTTGAAAGAAACCAGGACTATTATATGTAAAGTTGAACAAACAGCTTCAGTCTTTGAGCCACATTGATAAGTTTGTCAAAATGGTGCAAGAAATAATAAAACACTGAACTTCAGCTGCTTTCATTTCAGAGGACACAGCAATTTAATGCATGGGGAATAACCAGACCCAGAAACTGAGACACCAAATCCCTGTGTACCAACGATGTAATTTAGCATAAATCACAGAGAAACTCTGTGTTTAATGTGTTACAGTGATACTTAAAGGAAAGCAATAACCCAGAGAAAGAGATCTCAGCAGTGTAAACTGGGCTGATGGAGAGGTCAGTCCTGCACAGCAGTGACCCCTAAGGAGGTGCAAACACATTTGCTCTCCTCCCAGATTGTATCCAAGGAACAACTTCGGCAAAACCAGTTCCCTGTCCACCCTCAGCAACAGCCAGGGGCTGACCCTGAACCTCTGCAGAGGTGCTGGCAAGGCAGGAGCTGGTGTCAGTGGGGAGCACACCCAGGGACTGAGGAGAAACAAGGAACACGAGGCAGGACACGGCTGCTGCCGCACAGCGATGCCAGCCCCTGACCTTCAGGCTCCTCACGGTGCAGGGACAGAAATGAGCAGCACAGCAGGAGCCAGGTCCCCACAGGCACAGCGTGGGACCCAGGCTGCACATCAAACCTATCCCAGACATCGTTTCAGCAGAGCAGAAGGGAGCAGGGCTCACTGTGGTGTAAAGAGTGAGGCCCAGACTTCACATCCACCCCATCAACACACAGTGACCAAGAAGCCTGACAGGAGACATTCAGTCTGATCCCTGCACATGGTTCCAAGCAACACCAGTCAAACAATAACTGATGCCAAGAGGATTTTTGCTTTTTCTTTTATATACCTTTTACACAGTTCTATGTATCCACAAGTATTAGCATGCATACTTGTAATTCTTTAAGCCTGATAACTTAGCACAGTCCTACTGTTCTGTAGGGCCAGGAGACCAAACACCCCAAAAGCCACATAGCCAGGAGACCAAACGTTCTACTATCTTTGGGGGGCCAAGGTCTCCTTCTAGAACATATTTTGTAAACTAGAAATTAGCCCACCCAAGTCCCATTATTAGGTACCCTTATTAGATATGCTAATGTGTAAGGTCTATAAATTGTATACGTGATTTACCGTGGATGTGCACTGAGACACGTTCCACCTTGGTGAAGTGATGCATCTATAGGATCCTATTAAAGATACCGAGGTAAACAACCCCCTCTAACCCTCTAACCGTGTCTGGCTTTCATTTCCTAAGACCAGGAAAAGGCATCACAACCTGCGTCCCACAGCAAAAACAAAATGACCATCAGGTATCTCCCTCCTCTTCTGCAGCCACGGCAAACGTAAGAACACACTGCACCTCACAAGGCAACATTATCTAAGCTGTCTGCAAAAGACATTAGGTAGCAAAGCTGAAATACTTCTCCATTTGAAGCAGTGACTAACTAAGCATATGCTAGATTATCCCACAATGCCTAAAACAGAGCAACAGACAGGGAGGCTTTAAACTTGCTAAATCCTCTGCTTTTTTCATCATAAATTATGCTCCAGGACACTGGCTGTTATAAATTGCCATTACCAACAGTCACTTTTCAAGCTATAACTTTTAAATCTAGCAGAGAACAGGCAAGAAGAAATCTCACATACTTCAAACTAAAGTATACATCCGAGATAAGCCCACAAACCATTGCAGACTTGTACAAGTCTTCTAGCAGTTTTCTGAAGTATGTTTAAGAATAACAAGGCTGAGACTGAAGTGTGAGCCAGAGGAAAACCAAGCAACACCACTTCAAGTTTCCTTTTCAAGACAAGCAGCAGACACAGTAGTAAAAGGCACCCTGTGAGCTCAGAGATAAACAAGTCCACCCCGGGTCTGGAGCAGGAATGCTATCTGAGGTCAGCAGCACTCAGAAGGAAGGCCCAGGGCTGCCCAAATGACACGGGCATCTGTCTAACCAGGAAGACACAACTTCATCAAAGTCAGGAACAAACTTGTCACAGCCAAGGAGCAGCACAGCCCCAGGGGCCATGCCCGGCTCTGGCTGCAAACACATCATCTCTTACTGGTGACTGCACTCAGCAACGCTGGGGATACATTTCCCAAGCTGAAGGAATAGCAGGAAGGCTTTACAAAGAAAACAGGGCTTTTAAGACTTGGGCTACTCGGGGTACTTAACAGCACTTCCATCTGGCCTCGCTCCACTTCCCATCCAGGCTCGGTTTCCCCTGAGCACACAGAGGCCTGGCCACTGCTCCTCTCCAGGCACACGGAGCAGCCTCAGCCAGCACCAGCTGGGCTTTGAGGCAGGAGCTGCTGCTGCTGTGTGAGGGAGCCCAGAACTGAACCTAAAAATCCACACGGAATTAAGGTGAGGTGAACTCATCATCAAGGGATGAAGAACTTTTTTTGTCACGGGGACCAGGTGACATAACACAGACATAACGTGCACCTTGATCACTCAAGGGAATTTCTACATGAACATCCTTTGTACTTCTGCTAATCCTACAGACTGCAGCACTCTGGGGACAGCCCCATGCCCTTGAAAGTACCTGTGGCATAGGAAATAACATTTTTATGTAAAAAACAGCACAGAAATGCTGTCCGCCTAAACAGACCACAGACAGGTCCAAAAGGACATCTTACCTAGAATCTTTTCTCTCAGGCTGGCCACACACAGATGGATCAGGAAGAGACAAAAGTAGAGCAGAGGAAGATAGAATAAAGTCTAAGTTAAAACAAAGTCAAAGATTAGAAGAGGGTATGAAGAACTATCATACACAAAGTGGTACAGAGATCAGAGAGTCACAAAGCTAACAACAAAATTTTAACAGAGAGTGGCATGGCACCAAAGTGTTAGCAATCATGAAATAATTACAAAGTAAATTACTTCAACAAATTGCCAAGTACAAATTAAAAGCTATCAATGCATTAAATCTGTAGACACTGTAAATAAGATGTTAGAAATTACTAGCTTTTAATTAAATTTATTCTGTAAATTTAATAAAATTCTACTCCAACAAAATCCCCACCCTCTACAAACAGGGCCGCTGGCTGCAATTCTGTAGCTCTGTTTAGCAGTGTATATCATAACAGATCCAGCACCCTCGCCAAACCCAAGTCAAGCTGCTTTAAAGCAAATTTTCAACTGCAGGAAACCCAGGAAGAGTTAAAAATCGCATGCCTCAGTGTTAGACCACCCAGCGCTATACAACGCCCTAGTTTTGGGAAATGCTTGTAAAAAATCCCATCACTATTAACACAGAGGAGGCAGCAAACAAGTCCTTATGAATTCGTTTTGATGGCAACAGATCAGAAGTGAATTTGCCAGGTTTGCATCAAGGCAGGGACATTCCAGCAGCCCATGGCTGGCAAGGGCCATGGGGACCCACTCAAGATAACTCCCTCCCCATTGCCTCAACTGTGCTTCTATACAAGATGAACTTTTTGTTCCAGAAATCTTTAACAACCACAGAATGGCCTGCTCGCTCTGAAAAAACCTAAACTCACTCAAGCAGGATCTACTAAAGTTCCCTAAAATGGGATGTACTGTATTAAGGGTTTTTCCACCTGTGTATCCTCCACAGCTGAGCACAGGGAGAAGATCAGAAATCAAGTGCTGACCCAAGATGTGAACTGAGGTGCACAGGTCATGAACCATGATCTCAGATGCCACAATCCAGCCTCCTGTCCTCACACCTCCAGCTGTGGGAATCCTGGAGATGGTCCTGGGGACTGCCCCATTGGCACCTGGGCAGTGCCACAGAGGATGAGGATGGGGCAGGACACAAGCACTGGGAGCAGAGCCCGAGCAGGCAAAGGGAGGGGAATAACTTGTTCACAAACACGCTCCCCATTGCTGTAGCAGCCCTGGTGTTTGGAGCTTGCACGACGCAGCAGGAGTTCAATGGCACCTGACACCCACATCTGGACACATCATTATTTCTGTGGCAGATTACAAATACATTTTCCAATCAACACGTCAAGAACATGACTGTGCTTTATGCTCAAATACTCCATATGAAAGCATATATCCCAAAACCCACTGAAAACACAATGGTTAAAATACAACACCCAAATATTTAGGTTGTTGCATAAGTTCAAACACATGCAGTGGATTAAACAGTGAATTCAGAGGCAGTTGGAGATTCCTAGAGGCATATCTAGGTACATCAAAGCTCAATTGCTTGCTATTTACTCATTTCAGCTCGTGTTCTCTGTAGTGTTGGCTTCACAGTGCATGTTGGAGCTGTTTGCTTTTTAACAGGTCAAATGAACCAGGTTGATTCATCCAGAGTAGGAAGAGAACCCACAGTCAGACTGCCCCGAGACCTGCTGGGTACAGACAGCCATTCCATAACAAGTCTTGGTGTTTGATGGCTAAAAACCTCAGCTCCAGGAGTTGTGAATTCACATGAAATTCACGGCTTTCGTTTCCATAAAGATTCTAGGAGTGGTTGTTTTTTTACAAGGAAAAGCTGGAAATTGAACTGTATCATGAAAAACTAAAAGGAATGAGAAATAAAGGAAAAACACATTTTATTTTCAGTGCTTGACAAGCCAATTTTATGTCAGTTTGATGAAATGGTAATTTTTCATTTTAAAATGAATGCTTGTACACGAAGTGCTAGGAGATTCTGCAGCTGTTTTTCCTATTATTCTCCTTGAGATACAAAATTCAGCTCCCTGCTATTGGAATCCAAGGGCATTTTGGTCACGAGCTCTCTGCTCCATCCATTGTGGGGGGCAGGGTTCCAGAGGTGGCTGCCCTGTGGCTCAGCACTGGCTCTGGGAACACCGAGCACCAGGAGCAGTTTCAGAGCCCTCTCTGGCTCTGAGACGGGGAAATCTTGCAACACACCAGGCTGGCGAGAGGAGAACTTTCCAAACAAGTGTAACACACAAAGAACTAGGCGAGGCATGAGGGATTTCATTTCAAGAGGTGCCCTGCAGTAGCCTGGCTGCTGAGAGCCTTTCCTGACTGCCAGTGACTCAGAGAGGGGCTTGTTTGTTTTGCATGGAGCCCAGATCACAATTCTGTTCCCAGCATCTGGAGCTCCACGTTAAGGCTGCTTTCCAGGCACGCTGGGAGAGGCAGCACAGGAAACTTGCTGAACAACAGGCTCCCAAGGCAGCATGAGCAAGAACACGCTGGGATTGCCCCTGCAAGGATTTT
>VZTG01009266.1:84128-217543 GCA_013397845.1 Melanocharis versteri | reverse complement strand
CCATCCCCATCCCCCATTCCCATCCCCATCCCATTCCCATCTCCATTCCCATCCCCATTCCCATCCCCATTCCCATTCCCATCCCCATTCCCATCCTCATTCCCATTCCCATTCCCATCCCCATCCCTTGCCATGGCCACAGGTGCAAAGCCCAGCTCCCTCCTCAGCCTGCTGCACCAAGGGAATGGGCAGAACAGGAACATCAACAGCTTTCTCACAAGTGTTCAGAGCACAACGGCACAGTTCTGACCAAAATAACCCCGAAAACTGGACACTTTCCCAAGCTGCGTTCTAATATCAATATTATTGTAAAAGTAGAAAGTCAAAAGGTAAATATTCAGCGTTTGTTTAAATGGCTATCCACATAAGAAGAAAAATTTCCATTATTGTCCGTAGGAATTTTTGATTAAAGGAATAAAATCCTTAGAGGAGAAAATTTCTAATGATTTCCAATAATTACATATGTTTTAAAGTACAAAAGTTGTTTGTTTGTTTTAATGGGCAAGAGACTTTAAAAACTAATTTATGACCTTTAATGAAAGCAACTAAATGAAAAAATTGCCCTCTCACAATAACAAATACTAATAGTGATGCTGAAAAATATTCATACTTCTAATGTTAAAAACATATTTTTGAAAATTGTGTGGCACAGGCAGGCCCAAGGGCCACCTGCAAAAATGGAGAACAGACTTTCCCAGTAGTTCCCAGGACCAAACATTGGATTTGGGGGTTTAGTTCCTTCTTAATACCAGTCATTATAATTTCTATTTATAAATTCAATAGGCAACCACGGGGGGAAAAAAAAAATTCTTACACAAATGCCAGCAGCCATTCCTGACCCAGACAGGTTGGAACACTGAAACATGGGGATGTACTTCAGAGTGAGGGAAGATCTCTCTTCACCATTGCCAAGACTTTCCATAAGAGATCGAGGAGAAAAAATGAAATGCAGACATTTTTTACGGTGCATTTAAGACCTCCTGGTCTTTCCAAGTTAAGTGGAGTTTAATATTTTCCCTGGACTGCCAAGTAACTCGTGTGAGAAAACCACATGCACTTCGACATAACAAGCAGCCTCTGCTCGAGATCTCTGCTCCAAGAAAGAATTACACACCTCACCCACGGGCAGGGTGGTCTGTCACATTAATGCTGAAGCCTTTTTGGCAGGGCACAGAGCATGGACGAGTGCCTGGCGCACAGATAAAAATAAGTCAAAATAAAAAGAATTCTGCAGCGCTTCCAGCACTTCATAGCCCAAGGCTAAAAACATTAAAAAGCTCCTCCCAAAAAAAACCCAACCCTCATCTCTTCTGTCTGCAAATCCCCCTCTAGCCCTATTGAGTATCTCAAAAACAAAGTATCTTTACAAAGCTGCATAAACCTGAACGAATGCTGAACTCAAGATATTATTTGTGACTGTAAAGAGAATATGTAAAGCTTTATAAAACCATCCAGCTGTGGAACACATCACAAAGTGCTGCGAGATGGGGTCTGGGCTCAGCTGCCTCGCCCTGGGAGAGACCCTCTGCAGGGAAGCTGCTCCCTTTGGTTCTCCTGGAGGTTCTCTGGTGCTGCAGATGCCCTGTGCAGGTGTTCCTGGCTCTTTTGGCTCTCTCCCTGCTGGTAGCACCCAGCTCTGATGGGCAAACACACAGCAAGCCCTGCCCTGTACACATCCCAAAAAACCCCAATACTCTGCTCGCTCCAGTGCTGTCCCGCAGCCCTGCCAGCCCCGTGGTCAGCCTATTTCAGCTGCAGAAATCCACTTCTTCCCCTGAAATAAACAGATGCTACAGTAATACTCGACTTTGCTTTAAAAAAACCCAACTTGTTTTCTTAAAGATAAAATTAACACAAAATTCATCAATCACAAGCGATAACACGATTGAGGATACAGGGGCTCGGATCCAGCTGGGGCCTACAATGCCAGGCTGCCTCAGAGAGAAATTGCTGTTTACAGACTCTCGATGAGAAGTTGTGCAATTTGGATTTAAGTTTGTTTCAACCAAAGTGTGGCTGTTTGTGTGTCTGTGTCCCGCCACAGAAACAAGGTAAACCCAGGCAGGCCTTGGCAGCAAATGATGGCAGCTCCTGTACGGATTCCCCACACGGCACAAGAGCAAAAGTGCTACTGTAAAAAAGGCTGGTTTTCTGTAAAACACTGCTCCCAGTTCCTGTCCCCACACTGCTCAGGGAAGGGCAGACATGGGCGATGAGAGCAAGCTGGAAAACAGGTTATTCCATTGGAGAAAACCAAAATATCGTGGCCCAGCTGAGCAACCAGGGTTACGTGAATCCAACGGCCATTTCACGCTCAACGCCTGAACAGCAGAGGGTTTAAATGAGAACATCTATCCTAAATTCTGTGGAATGATTAAAGGAAAATTACAAGGGGAAAGGGGAGGGGAGAGAATTTCAAAGCCCACGGAAGGAGGGAGCACACTAACACCACTGCTTTGGGAGCTGCAGCTACACCAGCTCTGCCAAACATTCCTTTTCCCATCATCTCCTGGTGCTCAACCTCTTGCAATTTTACCTTGCTCTGAACACCACATTTCCAGTCTCCTGCCATGGATTTAGAGGGATGCAATAATCCACAGCACTACCTGAAGGATGAGAAAAATCCTCACAGCAAACTAGATCTTTTTACACTTTTACACTTCCAGGCAACCAAATCAGAAACTCCGAGCATCTTCCAGTCATTTACATCTCTTCACTCAGACTCAACACTTACTCCTGGCATTTTTCAGTCCAGAGCATGTAAAATTACATATTCTAATGCATCATTCACAAGTGCTGGTTGGAGGAAGAAGCAGCAGGCAGTTGCTTTCTGGGATACAAATACAGTTACGCTTTTGCAAGCATCAATGGCTGTTCACTGGCACTTTTACAAGTAATGGAAATACACACAACATTTTAATTAATCACATTCTTGCAGCTAAGACGAAAGCACATTCTACCCTACTTCACACAGACTTCTAGAATTTCCTAAAATATCCTCCAGTATCACAGCTGTTAACTTTTTTCAGCCTTTTGGCCCATATTGGTCAAATAACAAAGTTGTACTTTCCATTTCAAGTGTTCCAGCACCATTATTCAATTCTGATATAAATCCTCATTTTTATATGTATATGCAATTAAGATTGTTGCATATGTATTATTCTTATATTCATATAGTCTTATACCATTATAATAGGACTGCGAGAAAGGAAATTAAAACTTTTATCATTCTGTCTCACAAGCGTTTTAAGCATCTCAAGAAAATCTCCACAGTTTGTAAAATCCTAATGAGCACTGAAATTTCCTCAAATACTCCAAAAAATAAGGAGTCCAAGCTAGTACTCCACACTACTTCATCAGAAAAAAAACCCAATTCACAGTACGAATTTCACCCTTCTTATATTTTTCCTACTCATTCTGTTCAAACCCCAACACCAAGAAGGGATCAGAAGAGAAATCTGTATAAGCTTGGTTTTAATTTTATCAGCATTTCCACCAGGAGCACTTCTGTGCCACGCAAACATTCTCACTCATGCAAAGACAGAGCTTGTCGTTCAGCTGAATTCTTGGATATTCTACATTTAACTTTTTCTGGCAGGGAGCCTCTGCCGTGGCCACGAGCTATGAAAATAAGCAGAGCTCCAAAGCCAACAAGCAGGTGTGTGTTTCAGCTGCCCTGGCTGCTGTAAACACACACAGCCCACAGCTGGTTTCGTGTTGGTTGTACTTGGGGCATCTCTTACCGATGCTCAGCATCCTCCAAGGGACAGAGACACCTCAGCTGCTTCTCCAAACACTCCTGGGGCACCACGCTTTCGCCACTCACTCCAAATGCCAGTGTTAATATTTAATTTTTCTATTCTTCTATTTCCGCACGAGAGCTCTACAAAAACGCCTGACCACACGAACCTGCTCCATGAAAACAGGATTCGTGCCACAGAATCCCTTCTGCTGTCTCTTTTTACCAATATTGATGCATTGAAGCAGATCAATTCACTCTATTTACAACACTATCAATGCGTTGTGGCTTTCTCCAAGTGTATGAGTACAGGGGGATGGAGTAGCACTGCCTAACCCAAACATGGGACACAGCAGCAGAGATTCTGCACTCACTTAATTCTCACCATATTTCACAGCATCTAATTTTAGAAAAGAAAACAGATACAACCCTTCTCCAAGTGTGTGAACACTGGTTTTAAAATCCATTCCTTCTTTTTTGGTGCTTCTAAGAAAACCTCTTCAGATTTAGTTCATGTAATTTCTAAAAATAGGGCAATTGTAACTTTCTGCAATAGAAACAATAATAAAATTATTCTGCAGAGAGATGAATTACTTGCTCTGCCTAGAATTCCTCCACAGAGACTAAGAATATTATGTTCCTGGTTCACCAGAGAAAATGACAATAAAATATCCTGAAATCATCTGAAATCATTTATGAGAATGGTTTGCTGAAGCCTCTGTGAAGACAGCAGACATGAAGATGAAATAAATCAGAAGCAAGGAAGCCTCCCTTTTAAAATACGATTTATGAAATAACAACAATAGCTTGTATCCAAATTCCAGGCTGGGGACATAAGTAGGAATAAAATCGAGTTGTTTAAAGCTGGCCTCTGGCAGTGGCAGCATAGGTTCAGTGCTGCTGAGAACCCTCAATACTCATTTATGTCAACAGGCATTAGCGGTTCTTAGGGCAGGATTTAGTGCTTTCACTCCTGGCCTCTGCCAGCCAAACATGGAGTGCAGGGTGTTACAGCCTGAGTGCCTGCTGCACCTGCAGAAATAACACGCTCAGCTCTGATGTGCAGCACTACAGGGCTTGGCTTTTTGGAAAAAAAAAAACCAACAACAAAAAAAGCCCAAAACCCAGAGCTCTCTGATGCAGAAATGTGGGCTGTGCACTGTCCTGCCCGAGCTCTGGCAGCGCTGAGCTAAAGCAGCAGGTGAAAAAGCTCCACAACACAAGGACCACGTGAAAACACTTCCTTAGCAGGGAGGAAAAATAAAAGCTAAAAAGATCTGGGTGGGCTTTCCCAGCTTAAAATGCAGTTGTTTCCCAGATTCTGATGCTCCAAGTGCCAGTCAGAACTTCAAACTATTTCTAAGATATGTGTCCAGGGCCTTTGTGAGACCTTGCCTCGGTCACCACTACCAAATTTCTTGGCGTAACAGAGATCAAAGTGCTTTATAACATCTGCTCTTTGTGCTCCAGTGATTTAAAGATGGCAGTCTCAACTGCTCTCAAAAACTCTATGGAGTTTAGTGCAACTTTAGAGTCTATGCAAGTAAGAAAAACCCCTAAAAAATATAAAATTTTGTCTGAAGAGTCTGTAACATTAAAAAAAAATCCAGAAATTAAAAATCCAGAAATTAAAAAGGAAAAAAAAAATTAAACCCATCAACCCTTGGCTGAAGATCCAAGGGAAGCAACAGTTTTTAATTATGCAAGGGAAAACAAATCTCTTCTTTTTTATTTTAAGTACAACTCGAGTCAACTAAAAAGTGTGAAATCAAATGTCAGTCAAGCAAAAGAGAATGCAGTGCAATGACTTCACTCCTTCTCATTTCATAAAGAAAATGTAAGTATAGAGCATTTAATTTCTCAACAGAGAAATGTTCTTTTTATTCAAATAGGATTTTCCCTTTTAAGCAGGGATTAAAGATACAATAGGTTATAACTCAATCCTCAGTTATGTTTGGCTTTCTTGAAGCATCACGGGATATTTTGGCATGGGCAGCTTTTTCTTGGTTACTTCCCCAAAACCAGGTTCCTTTATTGTACACAGTTTTTGTCCTTCAAAGTAAATTCAGCTTATTACTGAAAAATACTGACTTTTTTACTTCTACTTGAAGCACAGTTAAAGAATACTCAGAAAGAGCAAAAATGGCAGCTTTGCATTGTTAAAGGACCTGTTCACACAAGGCTGGAGAGGGCAGGGGCCACATGCTCCAAGGCCCAAGATGGACATCTTAATCCAAGCAGTCCTGTCACTGCTTATTCTTCTGTCTCTGAGGTCATACTGAGAGGATGGTGAAGCAAAGTTATACCCTGTGCAACATGAAATACAACACGAGCTGTTTCTGTAACAACCAGAGCAGCCCAGCAGGATGTGATGTCTGCATCGAGTGTGTACTGCTCACACCCAAACCCCACCGCTGCCGAGAACAGCATCCCCCCAAAAATGTCACCAGTCATGGACACCAGAGAAGCTCAGGACCTTCAGGGTCATCCATCCAAGAGCTGTCAGCATCTTCTCCTCTGAGCAGACATTTAGGAGCACCAGAAGTTGTCTCTTCTGGGTTTGTCATGAGGGTGGTGAAGGGACACCCTGGATCCCTCGGGCTGCTCCCCTTTGCCTCCCAGACCCCCAGCACCACCTTCCAGCAGGCACAGAGGCACAGCAGCTGATCTGAGTGACTGCACCCACACCGGGGAGGCAGAGGGGTCTCTGAGAAAGCTGAAACCTCTCCTGGATGAGCCCTTGGCACACGGCAGGAGAGGGACAGGGCCGTGCCAGGAGCCAGCACGGAGTCCTGGTGCATCCCCACAGCTGCCTGCAAAAATATCTTCTGTGACTTCCATCCTCTGGCACTGGTTACTGTTGTTGTGGTGGCTAAAATCAGATAAATCCCCTGTAAGATCCTAGCAGAGGACTGGAGCTGTTTAGCAGAGCAGGCTTCTGCTCGCTGGCTCCACAATCACGCTGCGTTATTTGCAGATGCTTTTCTCTGAAAATAAATCTTTAACCACACTAAGAGTGAAAATGTTCAACAGCAAATTAGTGTCCCAGCTGAATCATTACTAACACACAATTTTGTGATCAGAAGTCAGATGGTTCTCAAGAGTTAAATGACTTTTTTTATTCCACTCCATAGAGCAAAAGATGGGAGACAACAAAGGAGCAGTGGAACAGTTGGTTAATCTGAGTAAAGCCTCAGTAAGGAGCTGGAAAATCCATACATCCCCAAATGTGTACAAAGCAAACAAGAAATAAATTACAATGGTTCTCTGACAGCACTTGTGTCAGACACAGACACCCAGGAGGAAAAGCAAAGCCCCATCTGCCTCAGTGACGTGTCTCCTCGAGTGGCCAGGAGCACTTGCCTCAGGTATTGTCCTGCCAGTAAGAAAAATATGGAGCTTTCCTGCCTCTGTGCTAAAGGTTAGATATAAACTACTGTGATTAACAGCCCCTGGCAAAGAGAACAGAACCACCAAGCAAACGTTTAGAAGGTAATAAATAGACATAAAGACCTAGAAATACTTGAGCAGCATATGACCTATTACATCACCTATCAAAGACAGGAAACTAAATATCCAAAGAGAACAGCAAGGTCAACTTAGACACATTTCAGGTGTTGAAAACCCAAAGTAATGTTCTGGCTGTAAGCACAGTCCAAACACACTATTCTAGGGACAACACTAAAAATAATCTTCAGATTTACTAGCCACAGTTTGTGAAACGCTGGAAATTATGGACAAAGTTGATAAGGGGCAACACACAATATTTTGAAGATGACAATGCTATTCCCAGCTGCTTTTACTTTTTACAAAGCAAGCTAAAACCTTCAGCAAAAATGACTGCACGGTTTCCCAGAAGGCTGTTTCAGGGAACTAGCTTGCCCATATAAAACATTCTTCTACAGCTCTCTTGGCCTGAAGCAGCTGGACCTGAGCAGCCAAAAGCCCTGTGCTCCTCCAGCAGCACCAGCACCTTGTGAAGAACCCATCAGTCAGTAACAGTGCACACGTCCTGGCCCCCTCACCCCAGCCAAGCTCATCCCCACGCTGGAATCCAGAGCATAAAATCAGAGCATCCCCACCCCAGCACCGTTTTTCTCTTTGCCTTTAAGCTTAGCTGAGCCTCTAAAGGATCTCATCACACCCATGCTCTCACATCTGTTGGGAGCTTGTCTGAGGAACGTCCTAGGGCTGTTTGCACCGGGCAGCTTGTAGCCACAGGCTGATAAAACGTAGATGATTTCTCCTGTGGCTGGTGTTCAGCCACCAGGAACCTGCTCCCTCTGCTCATCCTGCCAGTGCCTGGACAGACAGGTGGCAGTGGCAAAAAGGGGACACGCTCAGGTCCTCTTCTTCCAGCAATGGGTGCTGTCACAGGTCACCTCTCCCCGGAGTTTGAAACTCTGCCAGATTCAAAAGAAACGTACAGAACCCAAAGCCTGGTTTCGAGAGAGTTTCTGCATTTTTGGCAGAAATATTCAAACCTGCCTTTCTGCGTATGTGACAGAGTTTCCTAACTAGGCCACTCATTTTAATCTGTTTTCACATAACTAACACTAACCAGAAATTATGTAAAGCTCAGCTCTTCTGAATGCATGTAACATCAAAAAATGTGTCAGGTATCTCAACAACAATCTGTTAGGAATAGCAGAATCTATATATAGTTTAATATCTCCTGAGCTGAGATGCATATTAGCAGCCTGTTTTAGCTGTAACTACCACAGGATTTATCATACTGTCATCAAAGTTTGCCCACTCTTTACATATTTGGAATTGTGTCTGTTATCTGATCTGATATTTAGGGAACACTGGATTTTATACACAGTGTACATTTCATCACACTCAACAATTAATGCAAGCTGCTGTGGTATTCCCTGTCTCAAAGCTAAAACTCTAAAGAGCAAAACGTTACTCTCAGAAATGAATACTGACTTGGGCTGTTTTCCCAGGACAACACTGAATAAATCTCGGAGCTGATTTACAGAGACATCCCTTCCACACAGCTCCTATCAAAAACAAGCAAAACATAAGCCTCGTTTGGTCCACACTGTTTATATTAATTTCCAGTTTGCATCACAAAAATAGATGATCTGTAATCACGGCCTGTCAGCTTGGTTCAACAAAATGAGTATTTCTTTTAGCTTGTGTATACCTCCACCATCTCTGTATATTGCTTTAATAAAACAGTAGTTAATCTAAATAAGAATGTTAGCCTTCTGTCTCAAAATAATACACTCAAGTCTCAGTAATGCTTAATTTTAGTATCTATATGGATGATGAATGGCTCAAATATTTACAAGTTGCAAAATAAATTCAACTGCGAGAAAAGAAAAATACTTTGTCCGATCCTGCTCGCGCTGCCCCAGACTGTGTTTGTGCAGACACACATTTTCTGTCCGTGCCAGCCTCCTTTCCCTTGGCACTGCCATTTCCTGCACACTGAGACAGGAGATGGATGTTTAGCACAGAGCATGACTGGGACTGAGCTGCCAGTGCATTCTTCATCTGTGGTCCAGCTGGAAAAGCACCTCCCCTGCTCCTCCCTCTCCCAGGGAAGAGGTCTCTGAGGGATGCACGGAGCTTTACAGAGAGGTGTTGGATTAAAAATCTCAAAAGACCCCACAAAACTTATGATCTCAGTATGTTATCTCTTATTTAGGGATAAAAAGTGAAAAGTGTGATGGCTCTGCCCAGCTTCAGGAATTATCTTACAGAAAAATACATTAAAAGGGAATTGAGACTTTTACCTGTTTGCTCTGTTTTGATATTTAATTCGTAGTTGAAAGAAGTATTTCTCTGAACTTCAACAAAGAGTAAAAATCTGTTTTCATAAAGATGAAAACATATACCTACATTTTTACCCTCTCTCACTAAAATCCTCTGAAACAGGCACTACAGTCACATCCCTCATTCAAAACTGAGCAGTGACACAGCAAAGCACAAGGAAGCTGTTTCCTTTTACGCCAGGACCTATAAACTATATATAGTTTATACCCTACCAGGCCATGAACTAACTTTTGCAAACTGGTACCACCCAGCCCTCTCGTGCACCATCCCAGGTGGCAGTGAGGAGTGCTCAGGATGGACCTACTGAATCATGGCAAGAAGCACAGGAGAAACAAGCCCCAGTTCAGTTCTCAGCCAGGAACCAGCTCATCCTGTCTCCCAGCACTATAAGCCTTTAACAACCTCCCCTCTTTCTGGACTCACGTGTGTCCCGTGCTGGTGAGCCCAGCTCTGGGCACAGCCCTGCAGGGGTGTCCCACCCTGCTCAGCAGAGGGCCAGGCTCCCTCCCCAGCCCACGGGTGATGCTCCACCCGGTGCAGCCTCGTCCCAAGGGCACGCTGCTGGTTCATGGTCACCCTGAGCCCCAGCACGCCCAGGCCCCTCTCTGCCAGGCTGCTCCCCACCCGGGCATCTCCTGGTGCAGGGCATGCTTCCCCCCAGGGGCAGGAAGCTGCTGAGCTCCAGGAACACCCTGGCCTTTTTCTCCAGGCTGGGGTCCCTCTAAATGGCAGCACAACCATCTGATGTATCAACAGCCTCCTTGCATTCGAATTCAACTTCTGAATGTGGATGCTAAAGCAAAGTTGGATGAACGAACTAGAGGGAAGTTCTGTCAAAGTAAATCTGTAGTCTGCAGCGCAACATATTTCCCTTCCACACTACCAGAATGTCTTTCACAGAAATGAAAGATTTCCTTAAACTGAAATTCACTCATACAACCACTCCTACACCACAGTGTAATCACTAGAATAAGATTATGCTGAGAAGTTTCCCTTCAGGTCTTCCATCTGGGATTTTCGTTTTACATTTTCCAGTTGTCTACAGAAGGAATACCTGTTATAGACACAGAAGAACTACATCTAGCAACAGCCAGTTATTTAACAGACTTCTGCTTTGCAGGGGAAGAGGTTAGTGGTAATGTAGATAGCATTTATTTTATGGCTGGCTGCAGTATGTTCTATGCAGAACACAGACTATCAGACACGTATTCCTATTCCCCAATTAAGCTCCATGAACTACCCACTCCTTTAAAAAACAAGCAACTCAAAATTTTACCCATCCAGTCTCGATTTTGCCTCCCCCTCACTCCTTCTCTGTTGCTAGTATCTGTTAAAGCTGTCAAATACTCCCTTTCCTGATGCTTCCTAACTTCACAAACTCCTACTGCCTCTAATCCCCAGCCATTCCCCTTGCTTTCACAGACATGCATTGCTGTACATAGTTTTCAAGCTCCAAATTTCTGCACGGATGATTTGCAGAAAAGCTTCCCCACCTGCACCTGTGTGCTAAAGGCTCTGCAATTCACCAGCTGGAAGTTTTCCTCCTCACACAAGCACATCCCCAAAGCTGCAGTACAACATTGCAGCTCAACCTAAATGCAGGAATGGAGGTTGGGGCAGCCCAAATCCCACTCCACAGCAGAGAATGGCCTATTTAATAAGCCACTTTAAAAAATTTCTCCTTCAATTAATCCATGAGAGAGAGCCAGCTCACCAAATCACTGTCTTTCCAGCAATACAGTAGAACATGCAGCAGGAGGAAACCACTCTGCCACAATGCAGCTGACTTTTCAAAAATACTATTTCCTATGAAGTTCCTTCTCTTTTTTTCACACTGTCTTGTGTGGTTGCATAAAATCTTTCTGTGAAAGTGAATCTAACACCCCTTCTCTCCGCCCGTTAATTAAGGAAAAACAGAAAATGTGGAAAGATTGCATTATGTTAAAGCAGAATGTACCAGTTGTGTAAGAGCCTTTGGAGAATTTCCAACTCTATTGAAACTTTCCTCTTCAGAGGAAGGGGGGGGCGGGGAAAGAGGGTCAGAAAGGCCTAAATTACCTTTCTGATTATGGAAAGGCTTTTACACAATTCACATCACACATTGAAAAAAAAATCCTCAGAAGCTGAGCAAGGTTTCACAGGAGCCTGAAGCACTGTGAATTCATGAAAAATGAATTTAATCGTCAAAGCTGAGACCAGGAGGAACTGTTCTACATAACAAAAAAGTTCTCAGCTACATTATTAAAATCATTGCTTAAAAGATCAATTTATTTCAAAGGGTTGACTCCCTGCATTAGAAGTTATCAAAGACACATGATCTGAAAGGAGTCTTTATCAAGCACAGCCTCTGCCTGCTGTAGCTGCAACTGTGTTCTAAGTGCAATGCTTACAAACATTTTATGTATTTGTGGTCTTATTTTTATCTAAATGTAGCCAGAAGATGGCTGCAAAGCCTGTTGCAGACAGAAAATGGCAGGACTGGCAATACTGATAAATGATGAGCCTAACTATTATAATGCTGATATTTCTTTAAACTTTTGATATAAAGCATTGGATTCCATTTAGTCCCCCTTCGAAGACAAGAAGTGCAACCTGAAGCACGCAAAATAAACTTCACATACCCAACAGCTTTAATCAAAATACGCTCTTCAAAGGTTTCCCATCGGTTCCAGAAGACCAACACCAAACACAGAGGTAGGGCTGGGAGGCAGAAATCCCTCCTGCCCCTACAGCAACAACTTCTCCCCCACAGGGAAGGAAGCCTGTGCTGATTTACCACAGATTCTGCACGATGCTCATGTAGGAATGAGAATAATTAAAGACTGAAGCCGATTCCTACCCCAGTTCTCAGAAAGCACCTAGAGAACCAAAGCATCAGAAGGTGCAAGAGGTTTGCTTCTCAGTGCCACACTTCTCCTTCCCTCTCCAACCCCTCCACTTCTCATGTTCTCCTGACAACAGGTCAAATTTTTAAAAAAATAAATAACATTTAAAAAGGAGCCAAATTTAAACAATTATACCCAACTGGAGGAAGAAATAGAGGAGACACACAAGGAAAGGATTATTCCCTCCTCCTCTCCTCTGACTGCACCATGTAAGATTAACGTAGACCTTTGGCCTATGGATGCTGTTTATATGTAATCTACATGACCAGGAAATGCAACTTTAATTTGTAAGACCATACTGCCTCACAGTATCTATCACGTTTTCTGACTCAGCTTAAAAAGACATCACTCAATATGATTTATTTCTCTCCAGTATTCTCTGTCCTTTTGAAAGCACATCTTGCTACTCAGGCCCTCAACGATGGACTGCCCAGTTCCTTTAACATCCCACCACCTGCATTTGCTTCTGCTTAGAAGGTGGAATTTTGAGAGACTAATTATGAAATATTCTGATAGAAATCTTTATGATGAGGTTTTGGACTTATAAATAGCAGAGGACCCCCCCTGGTGCTTTGCTAACTGTGCTATTGCTTCGCAGTAACCATGGGAAACCAGATAAAATCTGAACCCATTCATCAAAATAGAAAATACTCCTCCTGTCAGTTCAGGAGGTTGTGCTTGTAGTATCTAAGCCAGTGAACAGAAGGTCATTTCCTACTGGTACAATGTTAGATCATTTATTTTGTCTGCCGATAGCAAGCCAAAAACAAGGAGAGAAGAAAAACAATCAGCCGTCCAAAATAATAACAGTGATCATAAAAAATAAATCTCTTTCTCCTTCCGTTTAGGGAACACTGGCATTTCTGAAACAGAATCTCAAGTGTTTGTCATGACAAGCCCTTCACTCTGTGCTTTAACACAGGCAGTAACTATGAACATGAAGTTTCCAATTCAATGTGCAATAGTCTGTTTTTAAAATAGAGCAGGCTTGTACTCACAATGGCAGCTTTACCTTGATAAATTTAGCCTTAGTAATTTGGAGATGTGCGCACAAACCTGTTTAGTTTGGTGATTCAGCTTCCTAATAATCAGCTACAAGGGAAATGCCTGGAATGCAGCACTGGCAGAAGACTGCAGAGCTTTTACAAAGGTGGGTTTAATTGCAATATAAACCCTCAATTCAGTACACAGAGACCTGCACACAACAGTGTGTTACCATCTACCCATTTATAAAGAAATTTTCTCCTAAGTTTGTGCTAAACATCATCTCCTTCTCCAAATATTACCAGCCTGTTTCCCCTGGTTCTCCTGAATTGGAGAGCTCCAATGAAGGCTGCCTTTATTTCAACATCTGCTATCAAAGTTTGCTAGCCATAATAATTGCAGTCATGCTCCAAGAGTAGCAAGGAAAGGGAAGAGCAGAGGCTCACTCCCCATCCTCAGTTTGCTACAACTAAGGAATACCTTGCTTGGATAAACTACCACAGACAGGGCAGTGCCTGCTGCTGTGACATACCAGGCATGAGCTGGAAACCAAAATAAACAGGGGGACTATAAAGATTTCCAGTTAAACATACACAGTGCTGGAATGCTTCAAGATCCACACCTTCACTGCTCAGTGGCTGAGGGTGACCTGGGATATTTTCTGCAGCACTGGCTTTCAGTGTCCAGGTATTGAGTTGTACTTTCAGGAAGAGGAAAACCTTTTATCTCCCATCACTGTGTTTAATTCACAAATGCTGATGTAACAACTATTCAGTGTTATACATAAATCTTGTTTCAAGAAAAATGATGTCTTTGTTCAATACAACTTCAGTTTTTAACTGGAAATAACAAAACTTAAAATTTATGCAAGACCACACTTAGTCCAAGTAAAGAATTCACCTTGAATTAACCAGCTCTTGAATCACAAGAGACCATTCCACAGCCTACCTTCTGCAAGTTTTTGTGTGGAATTGGAGACAAATGTTCTCGTGTTTAATAAATCTTTCATTTTATACATCAACTTTTTGGAAATACTTTTGGGACACAGAGCAGAGTAATTAGTTAGCAAGACTCAGTTGGGCAGCTGGTCGTGTG
The DNA here is from genome assembly GCA_013397845.1 of Melanocharis versteri. NCBI lineage: Eukaryota > Metazoa > Chordata > Aves > Passeriformes > Melanocharitidae > Melanocharis > Melanocharis versteri. The sequence continues at coordinate 203,053 of VZTG01009266.1, read as the reverse complement.
ATGTGGTCCTAATAATCTTTATACAAATATTTATATATTTGCATAATAATTTACTGTATACCTGACACACACACTAAGTCTGGTCAAGAAGGAAAACGAGCCAAGTAAAATCACTGTGCTTGTTGCTATGATGGATGTCACGATGTGATGGGAAGACAAAACCATACCAGCCACAGCCAAAATGCATAAAACCACACCAAGGTAACTGGGCTATCAATACACGCTGGACTTTTCTCCCTCATGGTCAAGATTTACCAACATGCTTCAGTAAAGAGTAAAAAATCACTTGAAAGCAGCGTTTTCATTGACAGATGAGATCCTACAGTAGCAAGCATCATTCCTACATGAGTACACTGGAGCTATGCAGTTAGAAAAACAAACAGTGCAGAGCTGTAGTTTATACAAAGAGCTGAGCTTTCTAAGTGTTTAACTAGGATCTCATTAAAACCCAGCAATTTTTTCCTCCAGAGGGGAGTATCAGCCTTATCTGAGGGCTCAGCAGTGTTTCCTCTTTATTTGCTGCTTGTCAGAGTTACAAACTTTCAGGAGGAACTAGACCAGTCCTGGTAATTTTAGTAGGAGATACAGATCTGTGAAGCCAGATGGTAGCTCACATTCTAACAGCTACAAATTGCTAAATTGGCACAGGAAAACCAGATAGTTATCAATTCATCGTGATTATTCCAGGTCTCCCATTCCTTCTCTACTTGTATCTTAACTCTTTAAGCCAACCCAGACAGATATTTTAGCCCACAGCTGGTGATTTTCATACTCCAGGTAGGGCCAGGTGAGTGATGTAGAAGGGATGCAGACAGTCTGAACATGTGCTGCTGTCTGGTTTGTGCTCAAGGGGGGAATTCAGTCCTTTCAGCTACAGCCACCAACTTCACTCTATAAATGTAAACATTTTATCCATCATAAATATTAACGACTTAAAAAAGTCCCTACTTCAGTAAACTTTATTTTTCTACCACCCCAAAAATCTCCAGGTTCCAAAACCTGTTCATGTTTCACATCCAAAGCCCAAATATTAAAATTGATGCCACCACCACTAACAAAACCTCCCATTGTTTCATCTGAGTCACTGCTAGGCTGAAAAACATATTTGCTGAAATCTGACCAAGTTCGATGACCTTTTCCAGCAATCAATAATCAAGATAGAAGGAAAAAGGTGGTTTGCCTGACCTTTCAAAAGCGTATCAACTTTATTTGGCCAGCACAGCTTTTAAAAAGCTATTTTAGTTTCCAAGGCTCAGAGCTGCTGCCCAGACTGGACGTTTCTGTGCAGTGTCTGCATCAGTCTCTTTAAATGCTCGACTGCACAGGACAAGCTCAGAGGAGGAAATGAATTCACAACAGGAGATCCTCTGGTTGATTAACTTCCCCCTCAGTGGTGGATGTCAGTCATGTTAATTGGAATCAATACACAGCAGTTTAGGGGGCACCGGGATAATCAGGCAGGGCAGGGACAGGCCCATCAGTTCTTAAAATAAGCTATCTGTTAACAACTTCCAGTGGCATGTGACAAACCTTCCCTGCAAAGGAATGCAAAGCATCTCTACAATTCCAATTTAGCACACAAATAAAGTTAATTTGGCAACACTTATCTTGCAATCTAGCAATAAAGGAAACAGTCATTACAAATTAAATCAATGCTAAACTGATCAAAGTAGTAAAAGGAGAAATTAGGCTTCCAGAAAAGCTTATAGGAAATCCTTGATGTGAGTTGTACACAGAATAAAAAGAGAAGCTGAAGTCTTAAAATCCTACCACAGATAATTTTAATTATGCCTGGCTGCAATTTTATTGTACACCTAAGGCTGAAATTCAATGCACAGTTTCAAAAGTAGTAATATGTCAGAAGATGAAAAAGGAATAAAATCTTAAGTTTTTTCCTGAGAAATCACTCGAGACACCCACTAGAACAGTCACATCCTAAGCATCTCTCTGGCATCTGCAATTTAACACCAGGTTTTCCCAATCCCTCTGCAGCCCAGCCTGTTACTCTGGCCTGCAGGGCAGGATTTGCTCTGTGTGATACACAGGGGGTTGGAACCACACCCATCTCTGCGTTATCCCATTCCTAAAAGTCTCTGGGATGGATCCCACCAAAAATTCCCGTAGCAAAACACAGTCCTGTCCATCACACCACCCATTAGCCTTCCTTGAAACCTCGCCTGGCACGGGCACAGGGGTGTGACACACCTGAGGTGTGACACACCTGACGTGTGACACCCCTGACGTGTGACACACCTAACGTGTGACACCCCTGAGGTGTGACACACCTGAGTTGTGACACACCTGAGTTGTGACACACCTAATGTGTGACACACCTGATGTGTGACACACCTGAGGTGTGACACCCCTGCTGTCAGTGCCTGCTGCATCACCTCACACACAGAGTGGGGAACTCAGCTCCCCTACAACAGTAAAACAAGTCAACACACAAATACCACACAAAAAGGAACAAATTAACCTTTGTTCAACGGCCTCTATATCTTTACTCCTTTAGGGAGTGAAATGAATGCCAGATGTTTCGTTGCAACATCTTCATACTCTCAACTACAAAAAGCATCTCCAAGACAAGATCGGGGTATTTTACTAGTTATTACAAAGGCATCCAATCACATTTAACAGATTTATGAAATCTGGAGCCATCTCCATACTACCATTCTCCCCATTAAACTTACTCCAGCCGAACCAATTAAGTGCACAGATTAAGATCACAGGTCCTTCCTCCTCGGACCCACACGTGGACTTTGTGGAGTCTGGTTAAGCACCCCAAGGTGGGAGGTTTTCCCTTGGCCTCCTTAGTCATTAGAAAGTGTAACAAAAGGGAAGAAAGTAAGGGCATCCTATTTTTTACTGTCACTACCACTGATCATCCCCTCTGCAAATACAGACATTTTACAGAGTTCAGCTGTCAAAAGAGAGCCCGAGTGACCAAAAAGCAATGATTTCCCCTTCAAAATCACAGTTCTGCCTCCTGATTTTCTACTGTCTGCCAGTGCTAAAACGCCAGCTCCTCATCAAGCAGGCCAGTCCTGCTGTTGCAGATGACAGTGTCATTCCATACTCAGGTATGATGGCAAAGAGAGACATCCAGTCTGCTAATGCAGGGAAAGGGGCTTTTCCCAGCCACCAAGCTCAAGGCCACGGGCACAGTGCAAGGAGAGCTTGCTCTGAGCTCATTCCAAACGATGACTGGTTTTACTGCACTTTCAGAACTCTGAAACCCTAAACTCACTGGGGTTACACATCCAGGTGTCATCTGTTCCTCTGAAACCATGGATCAGACCAGCAGCCTTTGGAGATAAACCCAGAGCGTGTGGAGGACATTCCAACCAAATACTGGACTATTTAGGGTTATCAAGGCATTTCTTAGGAAGTGATCTTTCATCATCACCACGAAAGCTGCTGCTTCAGTGGTATCAAGCTTTTATTTAATCATACTGTTTGCCTGGTTTAAGGTGGTTTTCTGAAATTGGTTCTGTCTCGAGTAAGAACACGTACATAAAGCGTGGCAGAGCTCACACAGGCCCAACACCCACCAGGAGTTACACCACATCTTCCTCAGAGGAAGCTTCCCAGGCCTCACTCAAGCTCCTGAGTGCTCTGGCCAGAATAACCCACTGCATGATCCAGAGAAAATCCATCCTATCTCTTGACTTTCAGCTGCTTTGTATACAGAAACACTGAAATTACCACACACAACCAAATACATTTTGAAGCCAGTGATCTTCAAAAGAAACGTTGTACTTAATACATCTCTTATAAAAAAAGGCTCTGTCCACATAACAGCCCTATCTGATTGCAAACCAGACATTACAGCTTTGTGATTCTTGGGGCATTTAGCTTAATTTTATCCACGCTCCCACATCAACTATCTCAACAACAGGCAGAATCACCACTTGCCAAGGGAAGACTCAGATGTCAGACCAAGAGGCTTGCCTGCACAGGCTGGATGACAGCACTGAAGGTACAGGGCAGGATACAACGATGCTAACTGCATTCCATCACTCACTGCAGTCCTGAACTCCCAGCAAACAAAGCAGATAGCTGGGCACTTCTCACAGTCACTGTTAGGTATTGGCACAGCTGGGACGATGTTTTCCCTGGTTAAATGAAGTATAAATGAAGTATAAATGAAGATGCATTGGCTTCAGCAAATACTTTGCTCTCAGACGAGATTCATATGGGACAGTCTCAATATTCACACTACTTATGCTATCCTTTCATTTAATAACTGTTTTCATCAGCTAATGGAAGTGATCTGGCAAGGTACAGCAGCTGGGCTGATACTTTTAGCACTGTGCTTGAAAAGAGCAGCAAAATTATCCTTTCCTCATGCAGAAATCCAATTTATTTTGCTGTGTTTGCCCAACTGAGTTGAAATCTTCAGGCATTTCGCTGTAACAGGACCACATGTGAAGCACTCCCCTACCCCCTACACCCTCCCTTTATCCCAGGGATAAGCACAGCAAAGCAGACAATCAAACCCAGCATGAAATCACCAGTAGATGCTCTGTGGTGAGCTTGCTGAAATCCCTGCAGCAGCTGGGGGATCCTGGATGCAAATGGTGCTCTCCGTGCTGGTAAGGGTCAAACGCCCTCACTTGAAAACATCTGTCAGCCTCTCCACTTGCTGGTGGCCACTCTGGCCTTTTCCAGCTGCAGAAGCCACAGAATTCCCATTTTCAGCCCGGTGCACTCCAGTCAGCCCTCCTGGCTATCTCCTGATTAATTCTGGCATGCTGGCTGATGCTTGCTCACCTCCAAAGGGCAGCCACTGCAAATACAGCTGGGAAAGTCCACAATACCTGCATGACTCTCACTTAAATCACCCGTGTTAGACCTGCGGGGACTCAAGCATCAACTCAACCAAAGAAATACATAAAAGCATCTTTTTTCAATGGTTTTACATTAATAGTTCCAAACGATATCAGTGCAGCTAGAAAAAGAGAAGAGACCAAGGAAGTAATCATGACACAGCACAGCAGAACAGAAGAGCTGAATGTCAAACTTAATAGCTCCAGAAACAACAAGTTAGAGGTGGGATGGAATTCCAGACAGCTTCTGAAGCAATGAGCTTCTCTTCTAAACCAAATCAGGACTAGGGGAATGTTCTGGGATTTTAGTCCTCAACTTGGAATATTTTCTTAAAAATACACGTGGATAAAGCCAAAAATGAAACTTAACATCTTTATGTTATCAGATACTTCCCTATTATTATTTTTCACTTGAGCAATTAAAAAGCTACTTCAATTAATTCCTAAAAGAAATATTTGAACTGAAGGGATATTTGTCAACTTACAGAAAATGGCAAGGATTTTTGTTCCGCCATCTCAAACTGTTTCAGTCGAATCTCGTGTCTTGTTTTGTTATGTCAGCTGTATCATACCTAGACTTTTATATCTAAATCTTAGAGCTATTTCCATGGTTGGTTTCATTAACTGGAAAGGAATAATACAAAACATTTTGCTCCTACTGCAGGTTCAAGGGTGAATGTTTTCTGCACCGAGGAGCAGCTGCTTCTAACTAAACAGTGGAACTGCACAGAAGCATCTTGGCGTGGGACTGAGCCTGCCTGGGTCAGCACCACAGCCTCCACCACCTGGAGAGATGGGAGATTTTGGGGAAGCAGTGCCAGGGCTCCTTCGGGCTGGAAGGGTGAGAATTAGCTGTCCGAAAACATTTAAATTACCTTGGGAACGGTTAAATGCCTCTGTAATTGATGGATGGAACCTGTTTCTCCCAAGGCAAGGGGCATTTGCACCTCTGGCCTGTAATTGCATTGATGTTTCATTCTGGAGGGGCTGAGCCCTTACCGACATCAGCAATCACACAAAAGCAGTTAACTGAGGAATTCCTACACTCAAAAAGTTAAAAAAAAAGCTTGAAAAGCACCTGATTAGATGAGACAGGTTTCCTATTAAGTGAATCCACCCAGTATGAGCAGTCACGACCGTAAAGTAAATTAAGTAACGTAAAGTAAAATATTTAAACATTTAGTTAAAAATTGGCAAAGTTATTCTAAGCCATTTCACATCCACAAAAGCCTGTAATCATGACCAAGGGCAGACTCTCCTAGCACACCTGAAGGTGGTATTTCCTGGAATAACATTAGAGAGGACAGGTCCCAGCATCTCGTGAGCAAACTGCAAATGCGACTCAGCCCAAGCGCTGCTGGTGTTAAACACACTCAGTGCTGCTTCTTCGGGGCTTCCACGCTACAGAAGATCACATTTAATTCAGACTGAGCAACTTGAAAAAGGCAACATCATGATTCTTCATCTGTAGATAAACACTGGATCGAGGTACGAAGCTGAAAGGAACAAGAGCCTTCTCTTCAGAGCCGTTGACTCAGGGCTTACTTGAGAACTTTGGGGTCTTTTCCCAATTTACTTCCTTTAAACACAAACCATATTTTTATTGAACACATGTGGTACTCCACTCTTCAATGGAGTCTCTAAATATTATCTTAATAAAAGCAGTACAACTAAACCCAAATATCATTTTTGTATTTCTTCTGAAATACATGACAAATCAGCTGAAGTATGAAGAGCTGCAAATTACAGGATTATCTGGGATTTAAGTGTATACAATTTACATTCTGACAGATTACAGTGAATCAGCGTTACAAAGAGCACATGTCCTAAATTGGTTTTTTAAACATTTCTTTTATCTCAGCATTAGAATGTCAGCTATATGTTTCAGAAACAAAGTTAATCAATCAACAGTTAAGCATTATCGGGATTTCAGGGCTTGTCTGTTGCCTGTTCATTAAATCCCATCCTTCACTCTTCTTCAGGGATAACAAAGTTTCTCTGAATTATTTTTGCCTCACCCTATCCTGACTGAAACTAAACAGAAACAACACTAAGGGACAGCCCAGGCTCCAACAGGCTCAGCCACACTCCCCAGGACCAAGCCTCCTACACCCCCTGTTTGTCAGGGTTACAAACCAAGATTTACAGAAAGGCAACTGCCAGGGGCAGTGGCCTGAAGAGGAAAAAGGCACTGAGAAATTCGCTCTGACAGGTGGGTAAAAGGAGTTAAACAGGAAGTCTTCGGGGAAGAATTAAATACCCCAAAGTAAAAGTCAAACGAGTTGTTCTGACGGGGAGTCCAGCAGGAAGGAATGAGGAGGAACAGCAATATTCTGCAGGATAACATCAGAGAGCAGCTGGTCACCTCTCTGCACCCCAGCAACTCCCAGGCTGGTTTTTCTGTGCACAGCAAGGATTCAGCACATCCACCAAGCCCTCAGATCCCACACGGGCACTGGGGAAGGGATCGGATCAGCCACCCCACACCACATCCAGAGATGCTCCTACAGACCCTGGGAGGGCTGGGGGTGTCAGTCAATACCTGGAATGAGGGAGAGAAGCCAGCTGCCTGGAAATGCAGACTGGAGAACTGTCAGGCAAAAGAGAATCGTGTGCATGTGGCACATCCAGCTCCTACGTGCTTTTGGTCTGACAAATCCTAGCTTAGACACTGTTTTATGTGCTGTGCATTGGTAAATCAGACAAATGCTTGCCCTGTGACAATGAGATCGAGTTTTGTTATCTCTAAATATTCTCCAGTCAGCCCGAAACAACATGCACAGGGGTTGTATCCCCTTTAACATACATGTTTAGCCTGTGAAAGATGGATTGATGGCAAAAACTGATCTAGAGCATCCTAGGAATACTGCTGAAAAGTGTTTAACTCCATTGCCAGAATTAGGATCCCTCACAGCCAGGACATGAACGTCATGTAGAAGCTGCCTGGCCCAAACCACAATAATTACACTGTGTGCTTAAAGGAGGAACAAAGAGAGAAGAATGGTGCTATCAGGTAACTGACACACTCATCACCCAGTCAAAAGCAGATGCTCCCTCCTTTCCTAGATGCAAAGGCCTGAAAGAAGGTTAAAACACCAAAATATTTTCCCATGTGGGTCTAGTGATGACAGAATTCCTGCATGAACATCATCATTTTATGAGCTACAGCTCAACTGCAGCAACAACCCTTCATGTCTCTACCTGGCTCTTCATGACAATGTGGAACTAAATACCTGATTTTGCTCACTGTCTGCTTTCATTTTTGTACTCTTCTCCCACCAATTTAACAAGTTAAAAAGCACGACAAAGCAGGCTGAGCTGGTCACAAAACACCAATGCTCTGAAACCAGAGCAGAGGAAAATGTCTAAACTAGACAAAGCTAAGTGTCATTAAAGCAGCACAAAGAACTGTTTTACTATTTCGAGTCAGCTTGTGACTCTTAAAGCATAGAAATTTGTCTGACAAATATAGAATACAAAACACCAATGAATACATACAAATACAGAATACATACTCTCAAATGACGAGCTAATTTGGCCAACTAAATAGAGATAACACTCAACAGCTGAATTCACGCACATGCCAAATCTTCTAAGAGTGGCAGCCACTGCAGAGGTGGCTGTGCACTGGAAAGAACATGAAACCACTGTCTTATCTAAGAGCCCATTGAGAAAGCAGCTTGTGAACTCCAGTGTTTTGAGGCTTCACATAACTTTGATATCAAACTGAAATATTTATATCAATCAAGTGTCGGATTTTTTTGGTCGAGAGGTAGAGGCTTTTTTTGTTGGTTTTCTTTTTTTTTAATCAGCCTACAATTCATTTCTATTTGAGTACTTCATATATATCTTATCCTTTAAAGGTAAAACTACTTATATTCACGGTATATTTGCTTAAGAGTAACAAGCACTTGATTCTGGAAAGATCACCAGTGTCAACTGCAACGATGAGGAGACAATGAAACTTGGAAGGGGCTCAGCCTCACTACTACCTGGAGTTCTTCAAATAGTTTTCTTGTTCCTGCAATCATCTTCCTGGGGCAAGCAGGGGGTGGAATTTCTCATGCTGTTGAAGTCTTTCATTATTGGTAACTTCAGGGGAACGGTTCCTTTCCGCTCCATTTGATGCCCAACCCCATTTCCCAGCACCTCAGCCCTCCCCAGCACGATCCCCTCGCAGGCACCCCGGGTACACAAAGCGTGCAAGAACTGGTTGGGGCAGGGCACTGCAAGTTCTGTGTGATGCCTTGCCCTGTAAATCTGAACCCCTGTCAGGGTCTGAACCTGTGAAATGCGGTGGGAATTTAAACAATGATTCGGTTATGGGAGCAGGTGCTCGTTCAGCTCGCTGAATGTTCATCCTGCTGTTAACAGCTTACACATTTATACTACAGTGCATGAAACAGTCGAGTCCTAGAAAGAGTATAAGGTGTTAACAACCACTACAAAATATTTCTGTAAGGGTACATTTCCTCCATTTCCCATCAACATAAATTCTGACAACAAAACCCAATATTAATCCATGCATTCATTCATCTTCAGCATCTGCTTTTCATTTACACATTAATAGAAGGCTACATTTCATTATTAAGTTTTTCTTATTAGTGATTGAATCAATATTTCTGCCCCTTTGGTAGCGTCAGTTCATTAGTTTCCTGAAGCTGATTAAGTTTATTCTGCTCTTTCAAAAGGAGCCCATGTTCTATTTACACAAACAAACAACACAGAACACGCTGCTTCACAGACACTTCACAGCACATCTGCATCTCCTTAAGTGGAATCACTTCTTCATTAGCAGCAGTTCCCCTCTCACAGGCTGAGCCAAGGCTAATCCACAAGGAACCACACCAGCCTGGTGGGTACTCAGCACACTCATGGAACCAAAGGCCATTTAATTAATTGGCAAAACCCCACAACGCCCATGGGCAATGCAATGGTTTGTATTCTGTCACCCCAAATTATTGTTTCTCCCCCTTTACTGAAATGAACTCTACACTTAGGACTGCTGGTGCACATTCTCCATAGTTACAAAGCCTTTGGTAATACCAAACACCGCAAACCGTGGAGAAAATCCCTGAGAGCAGCTCTTAACAGTGTTCAACTGTATTGTCAAAAACCAGTGCAGACACATTTCTGCAGCCAGAAAGCAGCTTCTCACTTAGGGGCACACAGAGCTGTGCTGACATGTTCCACAGACCGAGGGAATATTCAGGCTACCCCTAAATTCCTCTGCAGTTCTAGGAGTTAGGAAAGAAGCTGAAATACAAATTCGTGATGATGGGAACAGTTGAGTACCTGATCCCTTTGGAAATTATTTGCAGCAGTTAGATATACTGTCCTTTTCCCCTGCCAGAGATGAGAGCTCTGACAGCACAAATTATCATGTGAGCACTCCATAATCCCTTCCACTGCACAGACACTGGGTTTGGCCCAGCCCTCTTCACTGGCTGGCTTTTCACAGCAGGGAACACTCACACACAAAGTGCTGCCTCTGCCCAGCCTGGCGTGGAAAACAGAAACTGAAATATCTTCATCAGGATGGCTGAATTCTGAGGGCGGGGAAGCTGTATTAGAAGGGCAGGAACAACACTTGGCACGCAGCCTTTTTTTCCTTTCATCACAAGGTCTGCCATCAGAACGTCCCAGAGAAAGCAATCACAGGCACACTGCAATGCATCTGGGGACACAGGTACCACTGAGTATTATACTGTGATTATTCTCTCATCTCCTGGCAGACAAATTCTCACCTGGCATCCCATATTCAGGATTTCTGAGAGTTTGGTTTGCTGGGTGTTGGTTTTGGTTGGTTTTTTGTTTTTCTTTTTTTTTTAAGAATGTTCATAGATCTCTAAATGAAAGTTTAGCTGAATTAATGCAGTTATCGAGCAAATAGTGAGGGTAAATGATGAACAATATTCTTCAGTAACTTTGAAAACGGAGAAATATGTGAAAGTTTATACAAACAACAGCTTCTGTAGCTGCATAGAGGGAGGCAAACAGCTGACAAAAACACATCACTTCTGTGCTTTCAAGTAATCTGTTTGGACAGTGTCACAGCAGAGCACATACATCAGTGATTTCTCATTTGTATCAGCCTCACTGGTGGAGAATCCAAGTTAATTTCCCAACTAAAGCAAACCACATGTGGGTTTTACCACTTCCTGGCTTTTGGAAAAGCCCAAGTGCACCTATGATTCCCAGCTTATGAACCAGCTTCCCTGTTTCCTTTGGAAGATGACAGGAATCCACTAATGATGTTAATGACTACAGAGTTTCAAAAATTGAGACAATTACTTCTTTCAGTCTCTAAACAGGTAATCAGTTGTGACCAACTTTTCTCAATTTGCTAACAATCAGTAAGTCTTAACTAAACATTTAAAAGCATAAGGACTTCATTTAAAAGTTTAAGTAGAATCAGTATAAAACTTAAATGACACCATCTGTTCTTAGCAGACCACATTCTTTAAGTGTTGGAAGTAGAACAGGGCCATATAGCTCATCAAAAAATAGCAAACTGCATGCTAAAATTAAGACATTTCCTTGAGATTCAACTCTGGAAATATTCTGAGGCACCTTCTTAATTATTATTTGAGGCACCTTCTTAATTATTATCTACTAGCAAAGGGCAACGTGTTCATTCATTTAGGGCTTATTACATAAACCGCTGAAGGGCAGAGGAAAAAAATCCCACTGGGATTATAGAGTGAGAAAAAGAACTATAAAAATGATGTACAGTAATAAGAAAACATGCTTTAATTTGTTCTGTAAAATCAGAAAATGTGTACAAGGATTTAAGCGTATGAAAATATAGACAGTGTTTTAATAAGCTACAGAGAAAAGGAACAGTAAAACTAAGTTTTACTCTGAAAGTCAGCACTATTAAATCGGTAACTTAAACATAATGTACTGAAATTGCAGAAAAAATAAGCATTTTTTTGAAAATATTGAACAGCTGACATCATCCTTCACGTTGCTACGACAAGGGGCAAAGGAGTGTTTCACAAAATGGAGGCACATGACAGCATCCAACACAGGAAGATGGATACACTAAAAATGAAAGTTGGGCACGTCTGTACTACAACTGCAATACACAAACACGTGGCATGCTCTCCAACATCACCACTTGGTGTTTGGAAAAACAGCCCTGTACAAACCACAGGGCGAATAAACTGCAGTGTGTGTCCCTCATGAAGAGCCAGGAACTTGCCTTCCCCCCTGGCGATGGTGGAAACCCACGGGCACACACCACAAACCATCCTGCTCCTACTCATTAGGATTTTACTCAGATGGAGATGAGAGTTTCAGTTCCAGCACCAGCTCCAGCCTTGCTGCTTGATCTCTAGACCAACCCTTCCACTATCCAGAGCACTCGCAGTGGAATAGCCAAATTCCTTTTCCTTGAAGTATTTGTCCTCTTATTTACCAGCTTTGTTGGAGCATGGTTTGGGGGGAAATCCCAAGTATTCTCTGCTAAAAGAATGAGGTTATTTTGGCAGAAAGGCTGCCAAGCAGGGAAGCTAAACCCCTCCTCCCTCATCTGAAATCACCCCAGTCAATACCTGAACTCAGGGAGAACGTGCAGCCCATGAGAGCAAGCAATGTCTTTCTCAAAAACACAACCCCCTGTGCTGCCCTTTCGGTGTTCTAGTGACATTTTCTGAACAAAGTAAACCCTGTAAATCACAATTTAGAAGGCAGGGGTGAGCAGGGTGAAGGTCCAACACTCCCACTGGAGCACCAAAGCATTCCAGGGTAGTTTGGGGTGACAGCAGGGGCAAGGGGCTGCAGGTGCAGCCCAATTCTGGCAGCTCACGAGACAAGTCACTTTATAAACCTTTGCTCCCACTCTGTCATCTGCACAACTTGTGCAAAAGCATTTCCAGTACGGTGAAAGGATCCACACCACATCCCAGTTACAGCAACTGCTCTTTCTGCATGAATGGAAAATGATCTGCAGACACATCTCAACCTAAAAGTGGCTTGGTTTAGATTTGTGAACCTGCCTTACCCCACTCCAAAGCATTATTGTATTCACACGTATAAAGCTTTCCAAGAGCACAAAGACACAAAGTAAATTAATAGTACAAATGTTTGTGCTATCAATGGGTGTTTAATATCACAGTTTTAATACAGACTCAGCCACATCACAGTTTGCAAAGGTTTGGGTTTTTCCAAGTTAAGCCTTCTGAGTTTTCACTACATACTCGTGCTGGAAAACCTCCCATACCAAAATTATGGAGAACACAAAATAGACTGGAGTCTATTTTAAATCACTGTCACATCTACGGTCATAAAGAACTACACACTTCAAATGCATCAGGCCCAGCACTCAATATCCTAACGACCAGCACACCATATCCACTCATCTTGAGGCACATCAGGGAAGCTGGAATATAGGGATAACAAGCATCAAATCCCCACCCAACCAGATCTTGAAACCACAAAATCTCAGGAGAAAAGTATTCTCAGAAAATCTGCAGACTCCACAAACTTAGCACCGATGTGTTTGATACCCCAGTCCCAACCCCCAGGCAGCAAAGCTGCATTGGCACAGACACAGAAAAAGAGCAGGAAAAGAGGGGCAGGGAAGCTCTGGGAACAGCTCCTCCATGACTGAGATCACGCCCTTTTCCTGCTCTCACAACTCATCAGTGAAGCACCTGTTCACTCCCCACACCAACAAATACCTTCCTTGCAACCCCAAACTTGTCTTTTCCCCTGGACAGGGAAGGAGTCTCTGCTTAGTTACTCTGTTTTCTACACAACAGGATAATCCATTACTAGCTCTTAGTAACCATCACACCAAGAAAAAACATTACCTGTTCTGCTTGTGAAATACTTTTGATTTATCTATAGTCCACCATATAAAAATAAAGTCATTTAACCTCTGCCTTTGTCAGTCTGTACCCTACAGGCTTTGGGACCCAAATTCTAGCAGGTAGTTTTGTTTGTTGGTTTTCATTCCAGCAAATCTGAAGATACCAACCTCTATTGAAGAATATTACAATCTCATTCAGAAGTGGACAAGAAGCATTTCATACTCATTATATCATTTTCAATGCTGGTACACTTACATTCTTTATAGATGACATTATCGATTTTCCCTTTTGTTTTATAGAAACAAAGACATTTATGTTAGCATCACTTCATTTGTAAAAAGGCTGTAAATGAGACACAAGTGAGATGCATTGCCTGGAAACTGCTAATATGAGAATCAAAACATGCTGAAATACCTGAATACAATTATTTAGCTATGATTGCAATTAGCTGCATTTAAATCATAGTAATGAACTAAAGGAGTAGTTCCCATGCAGAGGAAGTCAAAGGAAATCCATTACAAAGCTAATTAAATGATGGTCTTTAAGAAGAATAATGGTTTTTCTCTCTATTAGGTCACACAAAGTAGTGAACCGTGTGCTTGGAACATTTCTGCCAGCAAGGCTGAGAAGCACCACTCCTCTGTGCTGTAAATCCACAATAAATTTTGCTTTAAGAGAACCTTTTACTTCCACGAGAGGCAGGAAAAGATTTTGCTCTATTTTACGTGCGGATAGAATAAAAATAGGGGAGGTGTAATTATTATGAAGACAAAGCCCAAACCACTGGGTCAGCCAGACAGGAGCCAGCCCTGTCCCTGCTCCTGTGGGGCTGCTCTTCCCCCAGCCCCACTGGCCCCCTCACACCACTCTGCCAGCCTCAAGGAAAACTTCAGGAAAGAAAACAACCTCCAGTTGTTCATAATTTAACCATATTCACTTTACCGAAGCCTATAATGAATTATTCTAGTAATGACTTGTAATTGACCCAACAGATAAAGATTTATGGAAGATTCAACAAGGGAAGTAGAAGCAAATATCTGAGCAAAATTCCACTGCCATTTTTTTTGAGATGGGGGTGGGGGAAAGAAGAAGGAAAAAAAGGAAAAGATGCCTAGAAGGGAAACACAGCTCCTCACACATTGGTTACAGCAAGGAGCCGAATGATGAATGGCTGTGCTGTGCTGAAAGGGCACATGACAAGAATATATTGTTCTCACCTGTGGACCTCTACTTTTCTCGGATTTTAATGAATCATAGTCCTTTCAGTTCACCCACAAGTCTCAGCTCTTTACTCTCTGTACAAGACTAACATTTCTGTTCCCAGCATCCGTAGAACTGCTGTTGACTGAAGAATTTATGACTCAGCCCAGCTGACAGCATGCTGGAAACAGAAGAGATTTAGTCTGTCTTTCTCTACCTTCCCAACAACATCTCATTTTTACTCAGGAAATATTCATCATTTTGTAAAATGTTCCCCCTGTTCCTTTAGCTGCAGCATGGCCAAGGAGTCAGAGAATAAAACTGTGCTACACATATGAAAACACGCACTCACTGAGGGGTTTTACTTAAAACTTTTATTATAACCATAGTCACAGCGTGAGAAGTAAGTTCAGTGCACCATCACCAATGCAAAAATTCAATTTCAGGGTGCAATAAACACTTTACATGTCTCTCCTTTAAACTGAGTTTAACAGACACATCTTTCTGTATCTGTCCAAGTCCTGACACCTAATGGGGATGGTTAATGTTTCACCATCCCACTGCACTTGATAAATAAGCAACTGTCAACCCAAAAAACTACCCAGAGGTGTTTAACCACCCTCCAAGGTTAATTAAAGACAAAGATTAAAGGTTGCAAAGCTAAAGCTGGGGTTTTTTTTAAGCTTTTCCTTAGTTTTGAATGAAAGAAGAATTGAGCAACTACTGTATCTTGATGCAACAAAAACGCAAAGTTTTTGTTTTAAAACTCTGTACAGAGGTGTGCAGTCAATTCTGGGCTTTTCCCAGAAGCCAATCCTTGCTTCCAGGTAAATCCCTACGTTCCAGTAGAAAAGCTGCAGCTTTGCAGCCACTGGAAGCATTTCAGGTTTGCTGTTTGCTGCCAGCAGTCACCACTTTCATCACACCAAGGGCAGGGACTGCAGGTAAGGCTGGTGTAAGCACAGAGATGCTCCACACTGAGCTCCCGATGGAAGAAAAGTAAATCATGGCACAGGAACGATTATTAGCCACAGATTTTTGCCCATGACCACGCAGCAAAACACCAGCAAAACTGTAAACAAGCCAAGTTTTCTGAATCCCAGTGCAGAGCCTTGTATTGATTAAAGTGCCTTCCTTCTTTCTATTTTAAGACCCGTGGCTAAAATAATACAACTTACGTTGATAATGGAAGGTGTAAGTACAATTTCCTGGTGGAAACCTGGCATTTTCCATGATAAAACGCTGCTTTTATAAGGTTAGAACTTCATTAAACCTAGAAGTTTAGGTTCAGACTCTAGAAACTGAGCTTTAGACAAAAAAAATCAGACTGAAAAATTTTAGTTTGGGAACAGACAGTACATCCAATTATGATGCAGGTGCTAACGTGCAACTTGAAGTAATTCTTAGAATGTAGTTTTTACTTTTTGAATACAAAACAGAGATTAAGTCACCAAATGAGTCATCCTTCCTCTCATCTGGAAACAACACAGTCACTTAATTAAAAGTGTGTGTGGTGGTGGGGGGTCTCCAAGCATTATACTCATGGTTTTATGGGTTTATATGTTAAAGCTAAAGCCATTTGTTTCATTCTAGCTGAAGCTCTGGGGGCAGGGAGGTGGGGGATGCAACAGAAAGGCCAAGGTCTCAGTAGTGGTAGTGTTAAAATACTGACATCACCTAGAAAAGGAGATTTCCAAAAATGTTAGGGACAGCTAGAATTACTCCCAGCCTGAGCTGCACTTTGCACTGGCAATGCCAGCTGATTCCTCACCCAGGGGCCTCGATTTCAATATATTCTCCTCATCCAATATCAATAAATCCTCAGGGGGACAACCTACATGGAGCAGCTTTCAGGCCACTCATACAAAATGCATGTGCTCACACACTCTGGATTCTCAGGAGGGAACAATGATCAGTGTTAGATAATTCTTCTAAATAAATACTGTTGTAATTTTCTACTTTATTTTTACACCCCAAAGGCCCTAACTCAACATTACAGAGGGTAGCAATGTTAACAGATTTGCATCTGACAGTAAAAAAACTGGACAAAAAATCCTAGAGCACAGGCAAGAGAAAGAAAATCTTTGGCTAAACCTACCTGGAGAGAAAAGGAATACATGTGATGGTGAAAAACCTCTTCCACAAAAGACTCAGCTGCTGCTTGCACTACAGTCATGGCCTAGTTTCCCATCAATCATCCTGTAACTCATGTTTGACTTTCTCCTGAACCATAAATCCAGAATGGCTCTTTGGTTCCAAAGTCCTGTAACAAAATCTGACAATCCTCCTTTCTGATTTTCCATTTGTACATAATATTTACAAACACTCCTACCTACCTTAGCTTAAAAACTGATGGATTTTGAATTCAAACCATACTAAATATGTGCCTGTCACCAAAATAATGCCACTCAAAGACTTTATATGTCAGTTCACACATTAAATGTATAATGTATTTTTATGCTGCTACTGACCCCTTAAATCAATAATCTGAATTTAAGTCGACTGGAATCACTGCTTTGTCTGTTTGACACTTCTGGCATCTGGAATAGCTTTAGCAATTGCAAAATAAACCACAGGGCAAAAACTATCAGAAGCAAGACCATGCTCAAGATGAATATATCACTTAAACACATTTAAAGGCAGGATCGGGTATCAGATTTTTTTCTTAACTGAGATTTATCTCCCTTTTCCTTTCCAGCATAGCTGCAGCAGCACATAAGACTACTCTGATTCAAATCAGACAGTCCGATAATTCCAAGGCAGTGTTTTTAATTCCTCTTACATAATTAAATTCCAAAAACTGAAATAGAATTATATATTCCATTTTCTATGTCCTAGAATTTCTTAGCACTCCTATGCACCAAAAGGAAATGTGACAGGATATCACTCACTGCTTCCATTGAAAAATTTCTTAGAGAACGAGGCAACTCAAAATTACTGTGTTCTTAATTAATCTTAAAATAGGATAAGATTGCAGAATTGAAAGTTACATTTTGAAAATACCGATCTCACTCTGAAATAAAGCTCTTGTGATCACACAGCCACCTACACCAGCCATCAAACTTCCAATTTACAAAATGCTTTTCAACACAGCAAAGCTTCTCCCATTCCGACCAACCAGCACCTCAACCCTGTACAGCAACTCAATTCTTTCAGCAGCATAAATCCACTACAACACCACTCAAATTTGCTGTGCTGTAGTCAAACCACTGTCACCAATAAAGCTCATGAAGCTGTTGATAGGAGCAATCCCAAAAAGCCTTGTCCACAGCCAGGCACTTACCCATGCAAGCCTTATTTTTCCTAACACAAAGCCATTCCAGAGCAGTTTCAGAGATTTAATCACTGAAGCAACTGACTGCACTTTTACTGCAGAACGGTGCCATTCAGGAGTTTCAGTTCCGGAAAAAAAAAAAGAAAAAAAAAGAAAAAAAGAAAAAAAAAAGAAAAAAGTTACATCTATCTATCAATCTGGGATTTCAAGTGAATTTTTTTTGAGAACAGTCTCAGAAGTAATTATATATGCCTTCCTAGCATAACTTGGAAACACTTCTTTATACTCAACCTCATAAAACTCTTTTCATGTTACTAAACCTGAATAACTGCTCTGTTCTGAAACCACAGGGTTACAGCTCACTACAAAGCATTTCAGAAACTGAACGGCATGCACTTAAAAATATCCTGACCTTTTGTATTCTGCTGAGTTGAAAAATTAGTGCTTTTCTTTTGGACCTCTCCACGTTACACAGTGTGTGGAAAGGGCCAGGGCTTTGGTCAAAAGGTGAGCAGCTCCTCATCTGTGACTGAAATCTCTCCTTTCCTGAGTTCCACCAAACCAAAGCCATGGCTCCAAAGCACATTCCCACTTCCAACACGTGCAAGGGAAGGATTATTTCTCTGCCATCCCTCCACATGCACGACAAGGGGCTGTGTTTGTTTCCTTGTGGTGGTTTTTTCTGTCAGGGGGAGAGGGGAGGATGGGGACCAGCCAGCAGGAACCATCACCTCCTGGTAGCTGCTCTTGGCACGTTCTGGTTCAGCTGGAACCTTCTGGAAAAAGCACTGAGCCTTCTGCAGGCACAGCAAGACATGAATCTGGAGCTGGACACAACAAAAATCCTGAAAGGACCATCTAAATCCTTCCCAACAACCCCGTCATAAAGCGAAAGTATTCTATCAGAGCTGATAAAGAGCAAAGTTTTAAGGACATGCTCCACGGCATTTGTGGAAAGGCAGGAGGTCACTGACAACTGCTGCAGAAAAAGATCCACTCAGCAAGGAATGAGCAGTGACAGGAGGAAAATGCCTTGCTCTCACAGTTAAATGGAGCTCTGGAAATAGGAGTCCAAGGTGTATTACTGGTTATGCCAGTGAATTTTTGTGTGGCCTCTGTGACATTTAAGTCCAAGTACTCAGTTCTCATGATGGATTGCCAAAAGGAGTAGTTTGAAAAGAGTAGAGGGTCACACTGTAGATATGAAATCTGGGCTGCTGTTCTTCACTTCTGTAAGCTGAAGGACATTCACCTCAGATATTTTCTGCCTTTCATTCTTGGAAACACCACTGCAGTAAAGGATAACTCACTGTGTTTGCTACAACTACTTACATGTCTCAATAAAGTTACTAAACACGCTCCTTGAATATCAAAACTAACCATGAATCAAAATAAAATTTAAAAAATCTGCTTCTAACAGTGAACCTGGATAATATTTGCTGTGCTCAGCTTCAGAGGGAGGCTCGTGTTGGGGTGAAGCATGGGTGACGTGAGTGACAACGCCGCCCTTGCTGACCTGTGACACGGAACAGAAAGGTTTCACATTTGTTACCAGCTCAGGGCACAGCACGGGACTGCCAGGAGGGCATCACCCAGGGCCATCACCCCAGTCCCGGGCCAGCAGGGCCACCAGCCCTCCCCAGAGCAGGAACACGCCGAGCTTTCCAGGCTGCAGGAGCTGCTCACGGACAGGCTGCACGCTGTAAATTCTTTCATCCTCATGGAAATTCCTAATGCTGTGTGGCCCGGAGAACGAACATGATCCCCTTTCAAAGGCCCTTCTTCAGAGTTTCCAGCTCTGGCTTTTTCCAAGCATCTCTCCCTGCGTTTCTGAGCAGAGCCCTGCAGAGCTGCAGGACTCGAGGATGGGGTGGGGGTGAAAGGGAAGGAGCTCTCCCAGAGCAATGCATTCCACACATTGCTGGGGTAATGGTGCTGTAGTTTGGGCTTGGGTTTAATTCCCTTCCGCCCCATTTAAAATATCAATTCTTAGCTATATTCCTGCCGAAAACTTGCAACGTTTCATAGTCAATTCCCTCAACTCCAATTTCTCTGAGCACCAAAGGGAAAAACCCTAACAGGCTGGGTTTAGTCACAGCTTTAACGTTTCGTGAATTCCTTCAGCTGTGTAATGCAAACCTAATATTTTATAAACAGCTTGGGAGAGGGCTCTCAGGTAGTAAAAACCACCGAGTGAATTTAGATTTCTTTCTGCCCTCCCACCACCATTTTCTTCTTGCTCTCTCTGTTAGGAGGGTCATTAGTCATTTAAAAGACCTGTTGGTCCATTATTACCTTCAGAGCCCATTTGTGCACCAGAGATGATGCCAAAGTGCTTCAAAGAACAAAACCCCAGAGCAGATGAGGAGCACTGAGCACACCCTCAGACGGAGGCCCCAGTGGTGTCCTACAAACCCTGTGCCTGATTTCAACCTGTTAAAGCTATATTTTGAAAACTAAGATGCTGCTTCACTTGATCTCTATGTTCTGATTGATAATATTTTTTTCCTTCTAAGACAATCTTCTTATGCTCAAAGCAAGGTTGAGGGTGTTACATCAGTTCCTCTGAAGACTTAGTAATAGGCTTTGAAAATCTTGGGTGTTAAAAATTTATTCCCTTTTGTGGGGTTTGTGATCCCTGGTGAGTAACGGCACCTTTGTCCTCAGTTCATAAATAAAAAAGTTAGATTGCACTAACAAGCTGTCTCTGAAACGTTACAAAGGAATTGTATCAGAAATCATGTACTAACCAAACAAAAACCTAAATAACCCCAAACCTTCAACTGATGTCCGTTGCCATCTCAAAACCAAAATTGTATTAAAAAACGCTAAAAAGTTTAAGCTTTCAAAACACCACTGCTCTAATAAAGTTTTCTTACTCAGATCTTTGAAAATATTGATCTTAAATTAAGTGTGCTGATTTTTTTTTATACTAATATTTTCAAACGCCACAGGTGATACCTCTGCAGCGTTATTAATTTGACCCAGACACTGAGATACAATAAAACCCAAGGATGTGTTTCCCTTCAGGTTAATTACTGTTTGCCACTAAATTGCTTCTGAGCTGAAAAAGTGCTCAGAGGTTAAAAAGGCATTAGAAGGTCACACTTTGCCTTGAAGTTAAAAAGAAAACAAAAAATAACCCCCCACTCATTGTGCTATGAAATGCTCTCACTCCACTCCAGACACAGGACAGTTCTCCCAGCCAGGCACTGGGAAAATGGGTATTTTCTGCTGGACCAAGACACGAGGTTTCACAGGGTACAATCCTCAGCCTGTCCATGTCCCTCTCCCCTGCTGGATGCAGCCCGTGCTCCCTCCTCACAGGCACAATGCTGAGGGGATCTGCAGCCACCAGCACCCACTTGCTCCTTTTCTGAAACAAAAAAATCTCCAGCTCCGTGCTGACTTGCTAATTGCCAGAGGGCAACGGCAGGCAAAGGTTTTACACTCCAACCACAAAGAATTTCAGGCCACATTCAAACAACAAAGGGTCAGCCAGGTGCTGTCCCGTACAAGAAAACAATTTTCTGGTTCTGAACTTTACCTTCTGCTCCCGAGTCCTCCCCAGGGATATTGTTTCTTTTTGACTCATTAAAAAAAACACCAATGGGAGGCACAGAAAATAATACAAGCCAACAGAGCCGTGTTAAAACAATGAGATTATTCTTATCAATACACAATAAATGTAAGCCAGGAAACCATAAATTCTTAATAAAAGTTTACTATGTACCCTCAAATTCTTTTACAAAGTCAGCAAGAAACATGTATTAACCTATAAAGACTTTTTTTTCCTACAAAATATCTCTAAGGTAGGTAAAAAATTTTCTGGCAAGTCTATTTATTATTTGGAGAATGAGCTTCCTGACAGTGAATAACACATATAAGCTCAAAGCTGACAGCAGTAAACAAATATTCCCCACTTGGATCCAAAAAGAATTTAAAGTTCATTTGCACAGGGCAGAATGACCTTCAGTACTGACATTTTCAGTTAAGAGTTGTTGTAAAGCCTGTGCATACATGTGTGCATAAATTAATTACGTGCACAGCCTATATGCATGTTTGAGAGTGCATTTCAGTCTGTACAGTCACTCCTGGGCTGTCACTCTGCTGGCAGGACAGAATTAGAGAAATGCTGGAGGTGATGAGGTTGGAATGGCAGAGTCTCCTTTGATAGAGACCATGGTGCTGTCAGGCAACACTTCCTTCCTTTGCAGGATTAAAGCACTTACATCAGTATCCAAAGGGAAGACTGAATTCTAACACTTTTAGTCTGATTTGCTCCCAATTCTGCCTGTAGATAAAACAGTGAAAGGGTGTAGGTTCTTGTAACTATATGAGTTTAGTAATGATGTAATAAAGGCAAATTTCATTTCGGAATCGTTGCTAAAACAGAAACCAAAGAGCTTTGGAAGAGGAAACCGATTACACCACGGTACAAATCACCCCATTCAGTTTAGGAAAAGCCCTGAATGAGTCTGACTGTGGCTCCAGAGGGATGAAGCTGCCTGTGCCACATTGGCTCAGGCTGCTGCTGGTGCCAGGAGGGGCTGGGGCTGAGCTCTCGCTCCAGCTCCATGTGAAGCTGCATCCCAGGCAAAGCAACTCACAGGAAATGGTCCTTGTGATCTCCTGCTCTTCAAAGCCCTGGCCTCTCAATTCTGTTTACTGGTTCAGAGTTTAATTACTCATCTCCATGGCCTCCATCCGTGCACAGCAGGGAAGGCAGAGCACGGTGAGGATGGCACTGAAATGTCACAGGCTGCTGCAGAACTCAGCACTGCCGCAGCCTCCTCCCTCCTGCAGGACCATATTCCTCAGCTGCTCCATGGGTTCTGTGGTCCCTCCAGCCCAGGCACCAAACCCCTCAGCTTAAATCCATCAAAACTAGAATGCAAACTGATTGTGTAACAACAGAACGTCACACCAAGAGAAATCGTGAGCTTAAAACAGCTGTATCGGACTAGCAAAAAAAAATTGTACAGATGAATTCGGTGATAGACAACAACACTCTAACAGCACAAATGTATTTTAGTGCATAAAAATATATAAAACTATTGGAAAAGAAAGCCAAGTACAGTCCTAAAAGATTTTTCGAGGTCTGTGAAAGTCGCGTAATTGAACTGAATGTCACAGATGAGAAATGCATTCAAATCTACAGAGAAATTAAAAAGCAGCAGTAAAAGAATTAGATTTGGTAAAAGTTTTAAAAGATATTTCCAGTATGAAAACGGTGAAAGTGAAAGAAGAAAGGAACCTACGGATTCCAACTCCATAAAGTTAGTCCATGGAAATGTAATTACCACTTTGATGGCATCACCTCAGATTTATAAAAAATGAAGAACATGTCCCATATCTCATCAGTTGCTATTTTTAGGATCTTGATCGATCTGCAGACAATTACCCAGAGCAAAGATAATGACGACTCCAAACCCAGCCCATATTCATGCAATAAACCCAAATTTCCAGGTCAAGACTGACAGAGTTACTGCTGAGAGTTCATTCACTGTAAAACTGCACGAGAGACACCAAGGCTGCTGCAGCAGCTTCTCTGCTGAGACGTTTCCCTCTCCTGCACTCATCATCTTCCTTTGAGAAAAAACACTCCAAGACAACTACAGAAATAATTTGCAGAGCCAGGTGGGTAATAGCAGAGTTTAACTCAGTACTGAACCTCGCTACTGAGAGGAAAGCAACTGCTGTCTAGCTGATCCAGTCAAGAGAGGAAATGAAACCAATTAATTGCAGATCTCTCAGAGGCATCAATGCACCCTCTGGCACAACCAGATCCCACCTATAGAGCACTTATGCACATCATCATTCATGCAAGAATGTTTTTTTTTAAAAACCTACTTGAAGTCTAACACCTAAGTCACCTATTCAGGGAGCTCAGTCGATTCTTTGCACAAATGGCAAGCATAAAATGAGCAGGGAAGGAAAATTCCTTACTCAACTGCCTGTGTACCTGTCAAGTGACAGATCCAGCAAGCCTCTTCTCCCCCAAAACTGGTAAAATAAGAGATTTTGGGATACCAAATAAGCTCAAGGTGTGAGGGAAGCTACTCAGCCTGCTGCTCCAAGAGGACATGGATGTGCATCCCACAGAAGGGAACAGATTGGCTCCCAAAGAGCAAAAGGGAACAAAACCTTGGGTCAGATGCAACAGCACTCACATGGATTCTCTCCCAACTTCTCTTTCTGGTGGCTTCTCATGTTAAGATTTGAGACTGTTCAAATATTTTACTTCAGGTTTTCATTGTAACAGAAGTGATTTCTGATTAGCCAGCACAGTTCCCATTACACAAAAACATGTAAAAATCACAAACCTCTTTTTCTTTATTAGTTTTTAGATGGTATTTTAAAGGTTTATCAACTACATAAGCTCTCAGGAGTAACAGAAAAAAATCAAAATAGAGAAAACTCATACTTTTGAATGCAAAGGGAAGCAAGCAGGAGTTTTACAAACTGATATCCCAGAAAGGCTGCATTTTTCCCTGCAAGAGCACACCTGTGCTACTGCTCTGCTGTGCAAGAGCACCTTGGTGTAGAAAAGGTCAAGAGGCAAGCTTGATGAGCATGCAAGCACTGGAGGGAAAGCAGAAAGCAATTTGCCACCTCTCCAGGGCTGTAGATATTCTAAATTCATAGCATACTTTGTCATCAATACAGCCTGGAATAAAGACCAGACACCAGAGCGAGTAAGAGCAGAGAGTATTCTTTCCTTACACATTTCTAATTTATAAACTAAACCTGGCACCTTAGAAAAAAACCTGCTACTGCCCAGGGAAAGCAGAAGAAGACACTGAAAGATATTATGAAGCGTAACTTAAGATTTCACTTAATCACCACTAAATTTACACTTGCCAAGGTCTGAGTGCATTTGCATATTTTTAAGTAGCATGTTATAAAGATTAACTGCTTTGCAAAAGAACTGCCATTCAATGTCTGGCTACCTTCTCACTGCTTTTTGGGAAAGAGAGAAGTATTTTACAGCACCACTTTATTTAGTCCAGCTACCAAAAACTGCCGTGGCAGTCCTACAATTTAAAACCTGCCAAGCTGGAACACAACCCTGGTATGACTTCAAGAAGCTTAAGAAATTGTGAAATTACAAAAGGAGCATCTGAAGTACAGAGCAGTTTTTAAAAAGAAACGAACTTTAAGCAGCAAAACATCTCTAGAACAATCATCATCTCGATTAATAATTGAATAATCCTACCAACATATTGATACAACAGGAAAACATCAGGGTTATAAAGGGACCAACAGAAGTAACACTTGGGCATGGAACCAGCCACCTGCACTGTACACACATCGCCAGCCTTAAATGCAATCCTAGGCTCCACTTCCTACCCGTGGATTTCTGTTTTGTTCCAATAGAAAACCACAGGCTTCTGCCAGCAGGAAGCTCAGAATCCTTCCGTAGGAATCCCACAGAAACCAGGGAGCCTCCCAAGCCACAGGCTGTGCCACTCTCCCAGGCTCCTGGTTCATTACTGAAAAGCACATTGCCAAAGAGCTGGTGATTTTTAAAGCTACTATTCCTCAGTTTTGCTGCAAATAAATCTTCCTAGAGTCTGCAGCTGTGAAAACAAAAATATATAAATGCATCTGATTTATGAATGAAATTTCTAGAAGTGTCATTCCTCTCCCACTATCCCACCTAACGAAGAACAGAGAGGAAGATTTCTCTGATGGACTCAGCGGTTTGGCTCTTTTTTTACATCTATTTTTCCAGGCAGAAAACCCACCATACCCATCTCACTTCTAACAACACTTCTTTCCCAATTTAGGAAGCAGCTTGGACAGGGCAGAGCGGCTGCTGGATTTTGCTTTCTCCAGCTGCAGCTCCCAGCAGCCAGCTGTGCCCTCGGAGGGCATCGACCTCCCTCCCGCAGGAGACACAACTCCAGATCCATTTGGGAAGGCAGCGCTCAGTCACACCAACCAAAAACATTCCATGTGCTGTTCTGCTGAACCGGTTTGGCTCTGCCAGGTGTACAGAGGGGGAGAAAGAAGAGGGAGAAGGCAGAGCCGAGCTCTGGGAGCCCCAGTGCTCTGCCCTGGCAGCAGGACACGACCGGCACCGCGGGGTTTCACGGCGTTCCGGGGTCCGGCTGAATTCCAACACGACAGACTTCCAGAACCTGTCACAGATCCCGTTTCCCCAAGACTCTCTTCCAAAAATAACACCAGTCTCACCATACAACCGTGCCTGGTGCTTAATTGAGTTATTATACACGATGCCTTGAATTCCCACCATTGACTTTGCAGCCTTTAACATCCAACTTGTTAAATGACTGTTCTGTACAGAAGAGTTTTGCTGAGGCACTAAACACACTATGAGGGGAAAAATATACAAGAGGTTTATATAATTATTTACATTTCCAAGAAAACTCAGGTAAAAGAAATAATTCAACATGTACTTTAAAACTTTAATATTAGCTTCTAAACTTTAAAAATAAATACTACTAACGAATTTTCATTTATTTATTCATCCTTCACATCAAGGCCGAGTTGTGTGGGCCCCTGAGCAACCTGTTCTAGTGAGCTGCATCCCTGTCCATTTCAGAGAGGTTGGTTCAGAAAACCTTTAAGGTCCCTTCCAACCCAAACCACTCTATTATGCTTCACAGAACTTTATTTTTTTTTAATCTTTTTTAAAGCTGCATAGAACCATACTTTCATTAATCCTCAAGCATTTATTAAGTCAATTAATTCTGGACTAAGAATATCCTGCATCAAGTTTTCATCTCCACAGATAAGCACAAACATCTGTTTCCATTGTAATTAGTTCATTTAAAAGGGACAGGATTTGTACCAAGCTGTACTTCATAATAAAGTTGCCAAAAAGTCTGGCCTACAAACTTTTTGCTACCCTAAACAAACCAGCAATGAAGCAAGTAAGCTGCTGTCTGCAACAACAAACAGCTGCAGTAGGTGTTTTATGAATAAAGCTGCCCAGGGAGGTGATGGAGTTCCATCCTTGCAGATGCTCAAAATCCATTTGGGCACAATTTCAGGCAGGCAGGACTGGATCTCCCTGCCAGCCTCAGCTGGGCTGTGATTCTCAGCTGCTGGATTTCCTCATATGCTGCCTGCCTCCCCATTCTTCCATATAACAATATCATTTTTGCCCCCTGCAAAAACGTTGTGGACATGGAGAAAACACACATTTCTTTCCCCTAATTTTATACTCAAAAATAGCAGTTTTGAAAAGTCAATTCTGACTTTCACTGTTCTTGCAATCTGAAAAGGGAAAATGAAGAGAACATCAAGAAAAAGCAGAAAGGACATAGAAAGAGCAGAGAAGTACTCTTCAAAAAACCCCCACAAAACCAGTTCCAGCTGCTAGGAAACATGACGTGTATCAGAAATTTGTGCTAGCACACGTCTCAGAGCTCTGTTATTCTCAAACATTCCTCTACTGTTCCTTCTGGAGAAGCTCCCTGGACTACTGTGGCAATATGTCCCCCAGAAAATGGAGTTTTTAGTTAGTAGAACCACGCTGGATGTGTCCGAACAGTGTTTCATCCTTCCACAAAAGAAATGCCCCAGTAGTACAATTGGAAAATACTTCATCTTTGCTTTCTCTTAGCATATTAAAACAACACAAGGCTGGGAAAAAAGCAGTAATTAGTCCTCACTGGTCCTACCACTGGTTTGATTAAACCGAAAAACATACCAAAAAACCAAACAAAAACCCCAAAACAACTGAGAACACCCTACAGTTAATAACTCCCTCCAGAGAGAATTGGGAATGGAGCTCAGAACCTTGGTCCTGCCTAAAGCTGTGCATCTCAAAAGTCTCCGTGTAATCCGAAGTGAAGACTGCAGTCAGCACCACTGCAGCACATGGAAACCCTCTGGAAACTGGGAGAGAGAACAGGATCCTTGACCTGGGAAGAGACTTGGAACTGCAGCCACTGTTGAATACGATGCACCCCATGAGCAACACACAATTTTGTTGTTTAAAATATTCCTCGCAGACACCTGTGCTACGCTGCTTGAACACAGATGTTGGCAAATCCACAACTCAAAGTCTGAGCTCTGTATTCTCAACAGAAGAGTGAAGATAAGCATTGGGAAAGATCTGAAAGACTGGCAGTTCAGATAAGATTTGCCCTTCAATTTATTCCAGTAAAGGCCTTGACATGACTATGAATTAAAAAAAAAAAAAATCACGGATTTAATTTATTTCAGAAGTTTGGCCCTTCAACTTGATTTCAGGACCTATGAGCCAAGAAACTGTTACTTCATTCCGGGAGGATTTAGGTCCAAACCTTTCTTAGATTCCCTTTTAAAGGGAGTATCTCAGCACAGGAAATTGTATAACTGAATTCTCAGCTGAAGGATACACTTCAGGAGGCAAAAATGGAGTGCTGAATGCTGGGCTGGACAACTCGGCCTCCAGAGCCTTGTGAAGCAAAAGGGAGCAAATGGAAGAAGAACACACCTCTCCACACTTTTCAATGTTATGTTCTTATGAGGAGTTTGGGTTTTTTCACAATAACCTATGGGATCTTTTCCCTTCTTTATTCCCTACAAGTTACCTTCAGCATCACTGCCTTGAATGTTTGCTCCAGCATAAGCACAAAATGCAGTGATTACAGATCATTTCTTTTTTGCATTAGTAGCAAGAAAGATGTCAGGAATCTTTCACTGGAAGATATTTTTCACTTCCTACTCTGTACATTTGCTTGCTATGAAATTTTTGGGAGGAAATCCGAGCGTTACCACATCCGGGGATGCATATGTATCTGATGTTGTTTAGAAGAATACAGTATTCATCTCCTGCCAGAGCTAAAGATCTCATGGCATATTTAAGGGAAACGTCAAATTGCATTTAAAAAATGGCTGGAACATACAGCGAGAGTTTATTCCTCCAAATTATACCCTTGTTATGCCAGAAATAGTCTTCTCCTCTAACTACCCTTGCCTGGTGACGGAGAATCCGGGGAACAAACGCTCGGCGTTTGCAGCCCTCTCTGCCCGTGTGGTTTGTGATCACAGGGAGCTGGTTCCCTGCCCGACCACCTGGAACAGGGACTGCAAACAAACCAATGTGTCCCAGATGCAGAGAGATGCAAAGCCCTGATTAAGGCACTGACATGATGGCTGGCTCCTGGCACTCCTGAGAGGAGCGATACGGCAACTCTACAGCCAAACTCTCCCGATCGAGCCCCTGGGGGAGCTCCATCTATCCCGAAATACCACTGCTCAAACAGGCAGAGAGATTATTTCACCAGATCAGGAGTCATCTTTGTCCTGTCCAAAGCAGCTCTAACAGTTCCAAGCGCACATTTAAGATCTCACAGTGCAACAGGCACGGTGATGGAAGAGCAGGAGGCCTGTGACAGCACTTTGGGACCCTCATCATTCCCTCAGACACTGATGCCAAATGCCAAAGCAGTCATTTACGAAAATCAATAATTTATTTTCTTCCTACACCCCGCTGCATAATTTATCCTCTTTCCTTTGTGCAACTTGAGATTCACCATTCCCACATTTCCTACGACAACACGACCGACAGGGGTGCAAGGTATGCAGGGAGTGATTGATATCCAACAGCACAGCCAAAGCAGCAGCTCCAGATCCTCCAGGATGTTTCTCAGCACTCACTCTGGGTGTTTCTAACAGCCCTGTGCTAGTGCCTGAGCACTGCTCACAGCAACGAGAGTATTGCTTTATTTTCTCAATGAAGACTTCACACAACCAGTGAAATAACCAGAGCACAAAGTTATGAACAGCACAACTGGCCATGGATTACAGCACCAAGTAACAAACTTTGTGTTCTTATGTCACAAAGCACTGGGGAAAAAAAGAGTTCGTACAAAAACACATCTGTCTCCTTCCTTACAATAAACAAAACCCCTTTACAAAAGCCTGAGTTGCACAATGATTACACAAACTGAGGAATCATTTTATCAAAAGCAGAACAGCGAAATCCTCAAAGAATCCTCTCCTGCAGGAAAACAAGCACGGAGATTCCGAATTTTTTACATACCCTGCACAAGCTGTTCACTGAGGCCAACAGTGACCCGAGCGAGGCTCAGCACCAGGGAGGCTGCACCCCTCGGGATCTGTCCCACCACGGATTTCCAAGGGCACAGCTCCCTCCCCACACCTGGGACACGCTGACACACACACCTGGCACGAGCTGAATTTGGTGATACACTGTGACACTGCACGTCTTTTAAACAGAGCCTGGAACGAGAGCAGCAGACCCAGTGGTGGAGCTGACAGTCTCCCAGCTGAGATGGGCAGGAGAAAATCTCCAATTTCCAGCAGCAGGGGAAAGAGCAGAGGTGGATTAAGCAGAAACGAAGGGAAAAAATTCAAGACTTTCGCTGAACCACCATCTTTTCCTCCTAGAGTTGAAGAACCCCCAATTTTTTTTTAAAAGCCATTATTTTAATAAACCACAGATTTTGGAGTGCCCCACTCCTGTTCACCTTTTGTTGCGTTCTGCCAAAAATGATTTTATGCAAGTAAAATGCAATATCCACATTACTGAGTAAAGGATCAAGCTATTGTCTCTGCTTCTCTTTTTTTTCTCCTAAATATATTTTCACTGGGGAGAGATGAACTAGCCAGTCCACTAGCATGGATTTGAGGTTGGAGTTCGTGGGGATTTGTTTGGTTGGGCTTTTTGGTGGGGTTTTGTTTGTTCATTTCAGCAGGATTAAATGCATTTTGAGCAAGATTTCCATGGATTTGTAATACTGGATTTCCACATTACTTGATTTACAAGTTTCAGGCTCCAATGAGTCTTAATAATTGTCCTTTTTGTGGTACAGCTGAATTGTTGGAGGACTTAAGTGCCCTACACACATTCCATTGGGATATGGCTGACATCAGCATCAGTAAAGATAAAATTCAGGCACTAATGTGTTTCACAGATATTCTCTCATATCACATGGGGCCGTCACCTCACAAAAACATGAGATAAGCAGAGATGCAATGTCCACTCCTCCCAACGGCAAAAATCCTCCAGCACTCAGCTAAAAGAGAAATGACGTTTGCACCTGAACTTAAAAAGTAAAAGGGAAAAAAAGGGGAAATTATACTCTAAAATTATCCCGTATCTCATAGAACTTTCTACTTCTCTTAAAGCTTGCTCTCTCCAGAAAAGTCATTAATTTAACAGATCTTTTTCATCATATGCAGCAGTTTTTGTATGTAGATTGCACATATTCATTCTTGTGAAGCAACCCAGAAGACTTATGAAGTAACTCAGCAAGAATGTGCATCAGAATAGCGGTTTATATGCAAATATCTCAAGTGGAGAGACATAAATTGTGTCTAGAAAGTGAAAAACTAGAAAATATTTTCTTCAGGAATCAACCCTGCAGCCGTGCATGTCAAAAGTCCTAATTAAGAGCTGGGCGCAGACACCAGAATACCACAGAATAATGTAATTTAAATTAAATAACAGTTGTGAAAGAAAAAGAATGTTTATTTCGGAGCTTTTTTCAATATTAGATTCATATTTGGCATCCACAAAGTCTTTGCATGCTTTCACACATAGAACTGGAGCAGGTATTTGGGGCTCCATCCTGTGGAGCTCAACTCGAGGGGACCTTTCCATTCTCAAAAAAACTTGGCAAGCACGAAACTAAAATATGCTTATTTGATAAGAGGTACTATCCACAGAGGAATTCACACATGTGTGAAATACAGACTGGAGTTGGCAGAACCACAACATGCACTGATGAACCTTCTGCCAAATTTTATTTACCAAGAGCACTGCTTGTTAGATTGCCTTGGCAATGACATTTGGCTAAACGGGACTCTGACATCAAGGGCCAAATTTGACAGCCATTAAACTGCAAAACAAATCAGCTAATGGAAATCAGATAGGTTCAGATTTATCCCAGAGACACTTCTACAAACATTTGATTCCAGTTAGTAATACGTTGGTTTACTCCAGTTAGACACAAAGCTCATCCCATTTGCATAAATTTTCTTCTGAAAAAACAGATCTGTCTTTTACGCACTGAAGTTGAAAAGATGCCTTCAACAAGTAGGGGGGGGGGGTTGGCACAGGTCTCTGCTGAAAAACACATTGGTAGCATTTTCTACTGACTAATTAGTGGCATGTCCTATTTGACTATTGATTTATGGCTTCTGATTAGGCTGGCTGGGGAATGCACTACAAAACAGCATCCTCTCTGAAGTTGTTTTATTTTGGGCGAGCCTGCTCCTCATTTTCAGATACAGAGGTCCTCTTATATAGAACGTAAAATGAAGGCTGTCATAAGCATAAATTTGTGTACAATCGAGTTCTATTACATGCTTTGATTGCACAAATGGAGGTCTTACCCCACAATTTTCCCTGCTCAACTCAGACTGCCTATTTTATGCTCCTTACGTGGTTATGATTGCAACCACTGAAATTAAAACAAGACTGCCTTCCATTCGGGGTGGTATTTTTGGGAGCTTCTTTTCTTCACACACAAACCCATCTTCCTTTCTAAGTAATCCGTGCAAAATGCCACCCCCTGGGTCACGCTTTCCTGTCACCTTCTGCAAATAAACCAGAGTTCCCAGAGATTCCCCTTAAATTCGGGTTATTCTAGTGAGAGCTTGTTTATCATCAGATCTTGGGATGAGCAAGACAAATCTTAGAGGAACTCAAAGCTATGAGAGTTTGCACAAATTTACACCTTAACACAACAAGCCAGGAGCATCAGGCATCAAGTGCTACTGGATATATTAATATCTGCAAGCAAACAACTTCTCCCAGCGTTAATCACAAAGCCAAAAGAGAAGTGCAGAAACATTTAAAAAAGGAAAAAAGCATCCTCTGACTGTATAATCCTCCTGAGGTTTCCAGGCCACAGAATGCAGGATAACAGCATTCCTCCCATACCAAGCCCTTGCTTGAAGAAATCAAGCCTGGAATCAGTTTCTGAAACTCATTTAACAGACCTGTTTTTCCCAAAGTTGAGAGAATAGACTAAAATTCACAGAAATCTGCACACGTGAAAAACAATGGATGCTCCTAATTAATCAATCACTCCCCCAAAAAAGTTTTAACATCTCCCCGTTTCAGAAGTAATTTTAAGCTTTTGTAAATGTTGAAGTATGATAATTTCACGTGCATAATACTAAAGCAACTTAGAAGTAATTAACTGCTAAAGGGTTCATAGAAGTTTAGCTGGGAAAGAATTAATGTGCACAAATAAAAATTAATGTGCATCTCAGAAATTTCAATTCTGAAACATTACATTTTGCCCAAATCTGTGCAATGTGATGCTGTCAGTCACAGAGGAAAAGCACAGTGGCTACCCACATACAGGGGAAGATACATTGTAAAATTTCATGTCAGAAGAAAATTTAGAAAAGGACTAAAATATCTCGAAATGAAATTCTGTTTGAACGTAAACAAAACCTGTGTATTTTGAGACCCTCCAAAAATCCCTATAAACCAAAAAATTAAAACACAAGTACATGTAGATGAGAAAAACCTCCAAAAAGCAACACCATTTGCAAGCAAACAACACTGCAAATAGCACATAGCTGATAGGAATGTCAAAACATGGGCAAGTGGCGATACTGCAGCGTCTATCAACATTCCTTCCCGGAGCAAAAAATGTTGGTGAAATAAAGCCCATTTCACAGGGAACTTTTTGCCAAATCTGACAGAGGTGGTCTCTCAGTGCTCGTCCATCCACTCACAGCAGCCATTTACAGAACTATCTGTAACCTGAGCTGCGCTGGTCTCCAGGTCGCTAAATATTCTCTGCTGAAAAAAACTGCTTAAAAAATCAAAAGCAGCTCGTCACGTGAAGAACTCTGATGTGCAGGACCTGGTGCTGTGATTGTGTGCACTCCTGGAAGGCTGCAGGTCATGCTTGACTGCAGATGCAACCATGCAGCGTTGCATGCTGGAGCTGCAGATGCCCACACCAACTAATTTACCCCTTTGGGGTTAAAGTCTGTAAATGAAGAAAGTATTGGTCCACCCCAGCCTCTCCTGATAACTCTGCATTTACTACTGCCTGCTATTGAGAGGGTACAAACTCACCTGAGGAGAACGAGCTTTAATTTAGATAGATGAGAGATTTGTTAGCAGTGATTTATCTCAAACTGACACGAATCGTGTTTGTTTCTACACAGGCATCCACATATTACTCTTTTCAATCCAGATTGTTCATGGATGAAGTTCTTGCTTCACTTTGGCTTAGGGCTGATCCTTCCATGAAGCTCAGCTGACAGAACTTGCATCTCTAAGTATCGCCAGTTTTTTTGTAGCTTAAAGCTTTAGAGAACAGAAAAATCTGATATTTTGTTAAATATTAATTCAAATAGACAATATGTTGAGTTTTTTCCTAAACGGTTTTGAATCTCCCTATGATTTCCTTCCTTAAAATGCACTTTACTCAACTGGCAAGAATTGCTTCAAGCAGTGACCCTGAGAAGCTGCTGCTCTGATTTCTTTTTTTTGCAGTCCTCTCTCGCTGCACCTGGGAGCCACTCTCCCTGCACCGTGCTCGGTTACTCTCACAGATGGAGCCAAACTCTCAGGGAGCTGCATCCTTTGGCACGAGCTGATCAGCCATCAAATAAACCTGCAGGAAATCTTTCTCCTGCTGCTCAAAGAACGACCCAAAACTTCAAGGATCTAATCTCTGAGCTTCCCTTCTATGGCACACAGATTTCCACCTGTGCTGTGCACAGGGTGACTCCACAAGTGTTTCACTCACAGACAAACCAGTGCTATGTTCTGGAGGCAGTTTTACACCACCAGGTGTCAAACTCCCTGGGAGAAAAGGTTGTGCAACCATGTGAATCCACAGGCCCGTGTATTTTCCTTGAAATGTAAAAAAAAACGTTTGCCAGTGGACGCTGTTTTGTTGAAGAGATCGTGACGCAAGAGAAAAGAAACAAGAGGGAGTGATACTCAGGGTAACTTGTCAAATCACACAGAACATACGGACCTGTGGGCACAGAGCCAGGGCTGGAGCCACCCAGGCCACCACAACCAAAGCTTTAAGGTGGCAAGCCCAACAAGGAGGAACCTACGTGCCCAAAATCAGAGGAAATTCTTCACAGAAGGACCCACAAAGAGCCCGGATTAAGAGCCAATACCAATCTGGGGCTAACTTCCTGGGGTTTAGCATAAAACGTTTTATTCTCACGCAGTCATTGCTAAACACTGATTTTCTGTAAAACAGCATCATTTTACCTAAAGTGACAGAAACACTGAAATTCATTTTTCCCCCTCAGTCCCTGTGCTAATGACAGGTTTATCCTAAACAGGAATTAACCATCCTGTTCTTCTGGACTGGCTTTACAAAGCAAGGCAGCCTCATCACACCTCACCAGATCTGAGCTTTCCCACTGCCCCATCACCGATGACAGCCACAATGGTGCCTCTCACCACGGCATCTGTGAATACCTTAAATATATCACTAGCAGATCCAAAGAAAGGTGTAATATCTGCAAAAGCAGATGGTGTAATAGGCCTGGCCAGTTGGATAAAAGCCCAGGTTTTCATACCTTAAAATCAATTGAAAGCTTGAGCGAAATGAATCCAACAGCTCTCTGAATACGTCCAGATTTGCACTTCAGCATAGTTTTTGCATGAGCAACCTCTCTTTAAAGAGTCTGGAACAGTGCTTACCAAGATAAATGGAGAAAGCATGTTGCCATGTAATGAAAGGAAAACCAGAATCTAGAATACAGTCTGGTGACTGGTATATAGCACATAAAAATAATGAGAAACTGAAAAGAGAGACAATGAGGCAAACAGCTTCAAAGGATAAAATATTCCCTCAAAATGTCACAGTTATATCCATGGCAGAGAGCATTTATCAAAGGAACTCTCCCACAGCGTGCTATTTGTCCTCCTACAACCTGAAATTTGGATTTGTATGTTTTCTTCCACCACTTCACACTCAAAAGCCTCAAAGGAGCATCCAAAGTAAACAGAGACCACATGAGAAAACCCTCGTGACCCTAAATGCTATAATGGACTTTAATGTTCACCTTTTGAGCTGTAAGCCTACAGCAGGGGCCCTTAGGGTATATCAGTGCACCAATATTTCCAGCAGGAAGAGCCTCTCAAAAGCATGAAAGAACTTAACACAGAAACTGGATTTTTTTAATGATTTTCCTTAACATTTGCAGTGGGACTGCTATCTGCAGTCAGCTATTTCAACAAAAACACCTGCTTGCTCAAGAAAAAAGGCACTCTGAGATGTGTTGATATAAAGACATTAAACCAAAGAGGACTTCTTTATATCCTTGATTTCTTCAGAAATAAACTTAATCTTCCATTTGATCAAAAAGAAAAAAACGTAAATCTTGTATACTAAAAGGTTGCTACAGAACAGATACAGGAACAGAAATTTGAAGCACCCAGGAGCAAACATTTAACAGCTGGATGGGGAAGTACAATATAATTAAATGTTCAACATTACAACTCACTGACAGCACTTATTTACCTAAACTCACACCATGGCTAAAACCTGTCTCATGCCCTGAGGCTTCACTTGCTCAGCTGGGAGAGAAGTGAGATCTTTTTCTTCCTCTTGAGCCCCGGTTAGAACTAACTTAAAAAAAAAAACCCGAAACTTTCTTATTAGTTGAGCTTCAGATAATGATTTTTTAATTACAATTATTTCTTCTTAATTATTATATGTTAGTCACAGCTCGTGGCAGGTAAGGAGGAGTACAAATCTCTGCTTTGAGACCACACAAGTGCCAATGTGGTTTTCCATCAGAGTAACCTTACTGCACAAAGAGAACGGGCATTGATTCTGAGTAATTTTTTCTGCTTGGAAAATAGAACTGGGCTTTTCACTCTAATTCTTTCTGTAACTGAAGGCACATCTAGCTCAAGGAGGATGTAGCATTTTTTGGGCAAATCTCTCAGGTCTTACAAACTGGTGCTCTACTGGTCTCTGCCTGTGGGCTACAACTCCAATGGTCAATAAAAACATCGAGGAGCTGCAGCAACTTTGGGTTTAGTGAAGTGGGATCCAGGTGAACTGGAGAGCTTGGAATATCCAGAAATTGAAATAAAGGTGCTTAAACAGCACCTCAGGGTCTCAGGCACCATTAAACTACAAAGCCTTCAGCCACTGAATGGTGTCTCTTGGGAGATGGTATTTCTTATGCAAGACTAGATTTATTCTGATTTTTTATCTCTTGGAATCCTTTATCTGAGCTTTTAAAAAGTCAGCCTGAAACATGTATTCACTTCTGCACAGAAAGATGTCTTCTGAATCCCATTCCCATATTTTGATACTCCCTTCAGTTATCAAATACTTCCAACATTTGCAAGCTAAAACTGTGATTTTTTAAATAGCACGATTTTATCCATCCAAAGTAAAAACCACTTGAGCAAAAAGTATCACTGCTTGGTTTTGCAGCTAACATTTCTTTATAACGTCATTTAAACTTAGATTTCCTTATTCAGTGCAGTATTCTTAAATTTCTGAAACCTAAGGAACCATAAAAATGTATAATAAGAAGAAAAATACATGTTGCGTTCAACAAAAGTACTTTGGAAATTGGATATTTGAAAGATACCAAATTAAATTAGCTGATGGCCTCAGTGATCTACAGAAAAAGCCAAAGACTTCTTGGAGTGGTGGCAAAAAAGGAGATAGAGAGCCCCGCAGTCTGTTTTTTGAACCAATTTGATGTATGTTCACATGCAATTTACAAACCCAAATAACAAAAAATCCCACGTTATTTGGTTCGCACAAATTATTTCCTAACAAAAACAACCAAAAAGGATGACATAATACACGGCAAATCTCTGAGCTAATTTAAAATTTAAGAGGGGAAGCAAATACTGAGCTCTGGCCAGACCCTCTCACAGGGGCTCTGTCCCTTCCTCCCTGCTACTGCACCCTTGGTAATTCCTCTCTCTACTTCCTTCTCCTCTGGCATCCTTTGACTTTCCCTCACCAACCTCTCTCTGGACTGCAGCATTAATAATTTTGTGCCTGCAATCCCTCAGTTTGTGCCTCTGCCCTGCACCTGCCACTCAGGGCACCGCTGGACATTTACACCCACATCACAGTGAGCGCTTTGAAATCAGCCCCAAGTCAGGCTCGAGGGCTAAAATGTTTAACCCACAAATTCTTGATGTTATAATAACATATATTAAGTAGTTCCTTAAAGTCCTTCTGCCCAAAGGCAATTTTTTTTTTCAGTCAAACCAACTTTAGTTGAGATTTTCACCTACTGTTAAAGATTTCTATCAATTTGAACCTATCTAAATAACCTGTGTTTTTTAAATTAAAGAAGCATCACTGCTAAAGCAGTAGCTATAATATTTTCATTTTTTAAATCAAGTTCATTGAGAAACTTGTCACAAAGAAAATAAACCTATAGATTGCAAAAACTTTCTTTTTAAATCACTGGAAATGTTTAAAATACGACTTTCTGGCAGAACCTTCCTTCAATATTAACTTCAGAATTGGGATATTCTGTGCACAGAATTAATGTCCTACACTATATTAATCACACAAACCCTCCTGTGCTATGTCAGCTAAGCCAGTGCTCTGCCATAATGTCATTATTTCTCTTGAGTCCCACAGCCCCATTGTGAGAAGCTTTTAGCATCTTTCATTCATTCTTGCAGCACTAATTGACATTTCTGACGTAGAAAGGTTATGATCCTTCAAATCAACAGTAAGATTTTGTAACTGTGTGGGTACTTTCTCCTTAAAACGACAAAGTATAACCATTGTATCTCTAGAATTTTCTTAATTCTCTGCTAGTCCCCTCTCAAAGCACTGGACTGCCACATTTTCAAGATATTGGTTTTCAAGAGTCCTTCCCACTCTACAGCAACTTCTGCATCAAGTGCAGGCAGCAGCTCCAGGAAATGTAATTACTGAACAGCCTTGTATATTTTGTAACTGGAGAGCTCCAGCCATCTAAATTCCCCCTAATCAATCTTTAGCACAAGAAAACCTTCTAATTGGAGCCACCAAAAAAAAAAAAAAAAAGTCCCTTATTAAAAGACCACACAACAGAAAGAAAAGAGGATGTACGTTTTGGGTTTGTTTATTTTAAATGAACTGCAGGAATTTGTAATCCCTTCAAGGAGATTCAAAGCAGTTTGGTAAACTCAGGCCATTTCTCTGCTAGTCAGTATTTCTGTCATCCTTTACCAGTTGCTTTAACTCAAAAAGACAGTCCATACTCTGCTCCTCAAGCAACAGGCACACATGGATAAGAAAACAAACTGAAGCCAATAAAACTGTCTTCCTAGCAATGTGTCCCCAAAAGACATGAAACTTTAGCTTAAATTTTTTGGTTTGCTGCTAAGAAAGGATTAACCAGTTGGTCCCTAGTACTGGTACTATTATAAAGGTACTGGAAATTATAAAGGCCCAGGCGTGTGACACTTGCAGATGCAGTTGCAGGCACTCAGTGCTTGTCCCCATCTACACAATTTATTATTCACATTATTTACTGCAGCGTTGTACAGTCACTGCAATGCTCAGGTCAACAAACATGCAGTGCTTAGACCATGAGCAGCTCAAATCAAACCTGCCTCCTGAAAATTACCAACTTAATTTAAGTTTTTACGTTTTTCCTTCGTCTTAGCACAGTTTTATTCAGCAGCCACAGGAAACAAGACTCCCTAACATCAGAAGGGGAGCTGAGAAGGTTTCACACCTGCAAACACCTCAGAGACTTCCCAAATCCATCAATATCCAAACGTGCTCCTTCCATGAGGTGAAGTTCAACCTACAGCCCAGCTCTCGAGGAAAACACGCTGCCATCTTCCCTTTCCAGCTTTTTTCACAGTTTAACCCAATCCATGCACAAAGCTATGCAAGCTTTGAGCAGCTCTGAGAGCACCACATCACTGTGCTGGGCATCCTGCCCCCAGGGCTCCCCGTGCCACAGCCACCGTTCAGCACGGCCAGCACATCTGGCAAACACATCTGGACATCTCTCCTCCCGCCCAGCGCCCCAAACACCTCCCGATGCTTTGTGTGTTCCACAGCAAGTTAATGAGTCCTAGGTTAAAAACAGGTTTATTCTATTACCACCTCCACAGCTGTTAAAAGCAGGTGGGGCACTGTTTGTTATCTCCTGCTATCCAGGGGCCCATTGTCTCTGCTAATGGGCCATTAAGAACTCACCACATGACTCATGAGCTACCTCATCCAATTGTAAGAGGCTCCACCCAGGGGGGAGGAGCCAAGCATTCCCACCTGGATATAAGCTGGACTCTGGGACGGTACAGCAGCTCTGGCCTCCTGGATTTCCAGAGGACAAGAGCCTTCACTGGACCATCAGGACCTTTCTTTCTACCTGACCAGCGCTTCAGAGAACCATTTCATCTGGACTGCTGCTACCACCCTGAACAGGGTGTCAGGTTGTATTCTGACTCTGTCAGTGGTTACCGTTGTTGTTTATATTAATAAATAACTGTTATTCTTTTTTCTCATATCACTGCCTAAAAGCTCCTTAATTTCAAAATTATATTAATTCGGAGGGAAGGGGGGTGCATTTTCTCTTCCAAGGGAGGCTTCTGCCTTCCTTAGCAGACTCCTGTCTTTTCAAACCAAGACATAATGTTAAATGAACTTTAATGAGCAAGGTAAAAAGGGCTTTGAGGTCTTCCAGCCCTGTGGCAGCCAGGGAGGAGGAGCTCGATGAGGAGGTCGCTGTGCATGCTCTGAGGTGTGGCAATCAATCAGGGCATGTTACTAATTGAATTTGCCGTGCCCAGAATCACTGTGCTCTGCTTTTGCTGTCCCCCCAGATTTCAGGTTATTCTCCGACTTGCTAAAGCCTAATGACAATAGATTTTGAGAAGTTCTTTCCAGGCTTCTCACTCCTGAGAGTGCAGCCATCCTTCCAAAAGGTAAAAGATCCCGAATCTACAAAAAGAAAAGGCTTGAAGAACACTCTATTTTATACACTCCAAAGAGCAACATTTGGACATAATATGGTACAGTCTTTTAAAACCACATTTGGACAAAGTACTCAGTGACATGATACAGATTTTTTTTTCTAATAGGCAATGTTAGATCCCAGAACATCTCATCTTCTTTGACGTTCACAGAGAAAAAGGAAAAGCTAATTCTACAGCAGCACTTAAAAACAAACAAACAAACAAAAAAACTCTGTTTTGTCTCAGATGACCATAATTAGAATGCTTTTGAACAGAAAAGACTGTGTGTTAAAAACTTCTCTGAAGCAAAAGAACACTGAAAAGGGACTAAAATGCTTCAGCTGTTCTCCAAATTGCAGGTACTGCTTTCAATAATCTCCAGCAGCTACAGCTCTGCTTTGGAGCATCTCATACTCATGATGTGTTGACTGACAACCAAATAAAGCTGATGATTCTGTAAATGAAGCAATCAATTTGTCCCAAACTAACGGGATGGTTGATCAGACCTACAGCTCAGTCCTCGTGTCTTTCACCCTGCAATGCCACCTTGGGAAAATACCTGCTCACCTCCCTGCAGCCTCCAACAGCAGGAACCTGAAACTGAGCTATTTTCTCATGAACATCAGCTTCAGAATTCCCTGGACATTGCTCCAAAAAAACAAATCATCTTTTTTTTGTATGATTACAAGTGAGGGTAGTTTAAAGTCTGCATAAGAGTCTGAGGCATCTCAAAAGTGCAAAGCATCACCCAGAAAAAAAAGATAGCTGATTATGAGGTCAGAAAAAACTTATCTGACAAAATAAAGACTATTTTAAAATTACTCCAGGTAGAACCAGAGGACATCATGTGTCACAGAGGTCTCCAGATGCACTTCACAGCTTTGTTCTAGCTCCACCATTTAATTAAAAGTTAATACCGCAAAGGAAAGTGCAACTTAATAACAAAGATTACGGTTTAATTTTCTGAGAGGTTTTTCAGAGATTATCACAGTACAAAACATGCACTGAACACAAGACACAATGTTTTAAGTGCTTGAACTTATCTTCTGGTGATCTGCATGTATTTAACATACTTAGAGAATATTGACTGTTTTCCTTTTCTATGCTGTAAGCCGACGCAAATGCATTTTATACAGTTGTGTCCTGTCCTAATTCCACTGCAGGGCCACCCTGGAATATTCCTCCTCCTTGGAGTGCCCCTTGTGGGGGCAAATCCAGGTTTCCCAACAGGAGCAATCCTTTGGGAACTGATTGCTCCGTTCTGCCGTGCCAGTCCCTGTGCTCTGCAGCAGTTCCAGCTGATATATCTACCATTTCATCTAATGCTTCATCTGAATTTTCATACCAGAAAATGCAATTTAGAATAAATGGTGTTCTTTGGGGGGGGGGAAGGGAGTGTTTGTGAGGAATTATTCTCCTTTAATATCTGCTTACAGATCCAGATACATCACAAAAGCTGCTGGAGAACAGTAGCATTAATAAAAGGCTGGTTTCCATGGAGAACAAAAAAGGTCAAATCATAATTTATTGAAAAGAGTTCAACTCCATCAGTTAAGACTGATACACACTTTTGAAAATAATTTAAAAATGGCACCTACGCCAATTGCTTACATGGCTTAGGATCTGCAACTTGAAGGCCACACCTCAGGTAAAAGCTCTCGTGGAAACACATTTTTATTGCAAATGAGAAGTTGATGGGATGATAAAGCAGGTGAAAGAGAGCTACAGGGACGAGCTGCATGTCATGCACTCGTGGGGTGAGGTGTGCACGGAGAATTTCATTTCTGTAATTAAATGTCAGGCTACATAAAGCAAGAATATAATTAGTTCAGCATAATTTAGTGCCATTCAGATGGAACTGGAGCCTTGTGTACTCACCAAACAATTTGTACTAAAACAACACAAGCTGTTCAAACAAATTGACATTTTTAATTCCTACTCGTAGCAGACCTTTATTATCAGTTTCTGAGAGAAGATGTTTATTACGAATACAAAATCTTTCAAAATACTTTGGAAGGATGAGACTAGAAAATGCCAAAGCCATCTATCACAAAATAATCAAGTCAAGATAACACTGCAATAGTGTGCATTCTCTTATTAGGATCACCTGAAGTGAGGTAACACAACAGAAAAAAAAAAGGCAAATAAAATCCTGAACTTGATAAATTAATAATTTAATTGAGTTACCCCAAACCCTCTGCACTGTGAAGAGATCTGGGCACTGAAAAGGAAGTGGAAAATATAAGGGAAATCTGCTGGTCTTGGTATCGTTCAAGATACCCCCTTCTTGCATTATGAAAACACTCTTTACTCCAAGCCACTCAAGAACTGAACTTTTTTAATATCCAAGATGAACTTATTTCATACCAACACCCTTAATTAATAGGAAATACTTCTACAAAGACCCTTATGCTTAGAGAAGATGCATTAAGTACTAATGGTCTTCAATGTAATC
Source organism: Melanocharis versteri (assembly GCA_013397845.1). Lineage (NCBI taxonomy): Eukaryota > Metazoa > Chordata > Aves > Passeriformes > Melanocharitidae > Melanocharis > Melanocharis versteri. The sequence goes on along the minus strand of VZTG01009266.1, from coordinate 159,591 downwards.
CACATCTTAAATTCTTACTCAAAGAAAAAACTTAAAGGGATAAAGATTCAGACAAGTAGAACAGAACAAAAAACAACCACGCCCCTAAAGAAATTAAAATTTTGTTAAGTAATACAAAATGCAATCCAATTAGCAGCTTCCTGCTTTTAACATTACTTAGGGCATTACTGGATCAGCTTACATTCCAAAATTTGCATTGATGCTGCTTTCAAAAAAACAAAAAAAGAACAAAACCAACAAAAAAATCTCATCATCTTCATCACAGTCAAAGCAAGTAATTGTGCATTTTATGCATTTATTGCTAATTATATCTGGAATGTGAATCATGTTGCTCCCTAGCCTTAATCTCATTTAAGAAAAGATTAACCTTTCTTGACTTTTCACCACAGAATCAACTCTTGAGAATGACAACACGAGAACGGACACAGGACACTCACACATCCCCTGAAAGGTTACAGCACATTTCCAATTACTCTTACATTGCTGTACCAGACTACAGAATCTGTTTACAAGGGAGAAATTCTGCATTTCATTACGTTCTAATTAGAAAATACTGAAGGGTGTGTCAGAACAGTCCGTTTCTGTACAAGACAGAAAATGTTTTGATTTGGAACAAATTCCTTCAGCTCCACGGTATCAGAAGCTGCATAAAGACCCCCAGAGCTGAATATCCAAGGTAAAACCTGGCCAAAACATTAAAACAACCTGAAACACATCTACAGCAACCGAGCAATGCTGACAGTGAACATGACTTAGCTGAATCAAGCAGAGCTCTGTTCTCCTCCAGAATGATGTTCCCAAAGGAGCAATTTGAATTTAAGCTTCCTATCTGACCAATACTTAGCCCCATATATATTCACGTAGTTGGAATAACCCACAAAGGTTCTTATGCTTCCCACTTCAAGACTGAGTTCATTTTTATTTTAAAATATCTACATGGGGGAAGGGTGTGAAGGAGTGTTGATAGCTTGAAACTGGTTACACAAGCATATTAATAAAAGGGAAGGAATTCTCCCAGCAAACAGCTCATGCACAGATGCCAGAGCCTTGAATTTACAGGAAACCCACAACCACCAAAGAGGAGCGTTGCAGAGAGCCAAAGGGTGACACCACGAGTGACACACCGGCTCAGGCATTTCGGATTTGAGGAAGGAACTGCTAAAATGCTCCTTCCTCCATGGTAAAACCATGCGCTGTTAAATTCCTGCCAGCCGGCTTCCTCCTCGCCCAGACACCACTTCCAGGGCAGCACTGAGCTCTGCGCTCCACCTGTGTCTCACACGGCCACTAAACACCAGAAATGATTGTTAACCAACCTCTTCCTCAGAGCTGAGCAGAGGGAAGGGATTAAGATGCATCCTTTTGCTCCAAAGTGGCTTTGTGACAAGCAGGGCAAGGCGCCGGAGCGAAACACGCGGTGTAAGGTAACCAGTTGTGTTTTGGACCCTCTCTCTGCCAAATACTTTCTTAAGCTAATATTGATACTTTAACCACAGCTCAAATTCTCTGACTGAAGTAAATATGCCTTTATAGTGGATTGCTTTTTCTGGACATTTGCCACTCCAGACATTATCCCTCGTTAATGACAGAAATGGGACTAGCCCTTGTCGAGGAACTGCTTAAGAACACACATTCTGCTTTTTCTTTTTGTGAGCACAGAATATGGAAAGCATTAACTTCTTGAACTACACACAGCAAATACGCCTTGAAAAATTAAACATTTTAGCTTCTTTTGGTACATTTAATTCTCATCCCCAGGTATTTTCTAAAGTATTATTCTCACATGCCCTTGAATTTAGACCTCATTTCATCTCTGCAGAGCTCCCAAGCAGCAGATCTTGTCAGACAGTGATTTGATTCGTCACACTACAGTGGGTGAGATGGATTATGCCCCTAATCCTGCAGCACCGAGTGAAACGACACGTTTCCTGCACATTATGGAACTATAGATCAACACTGAGTACAGCCCTGTGCTGCCCCCACGAACAGCCCCCGGGATTCCTTCAGCCTCTTTCTTCTCAACTTGAGCATTTCCCTTAAAACTTATTACAAATAAAACCTGATTAGCTTAACTATAAATACAAGTATACTATAAAGACTCACTGTCTGTTCGTGGGGGTTGTTTTTATGTTGCTGGGGTGTTTTTATTTAACTGTAGCCCTTTTTCCATTAACAAGAGTCTGTCAGCTTTGCTAACTGGACGCGAACCATGATGCCAGTGCAATCATTAAATCTCTGATAATTCAGGCTAAGAAAACATGCAGATACAATCACTGCTCCTCTGAGGTGACATCCTAACAACACATCAGCAAAGAAAGTCAGAGATCCTGGCTACAAGCGAGTCATGGTGATGCCAAGCCCATCACCACAGCTGTCAGTGAAACCTCACAGGACGATTTGTCTGCAGTAGCCGTTATTACATACTAGCATTAAAAAGCCTGAAAGCGAATAACCATGCTTCCTTCAGAAACAGCACAAAATACTCCATTCTTAAATTTTTTTCAGAAGATAGAAGTTAAGGAGTCCCCTGCTATTTCTTTAAAGACAATTGGTAACATCATGTTTCAAAAATTCCTTCAATATGTTTTCATTACTGAAAGCTGGTTACCAAATATTGGAAGCAGCTCCCATGAAAGTCACTACAAACCAGCAGAGTCTTGAAGAGCAGACACTAAATCTGCATGGGAGATAAGCTCTTCTTCCAAATCTGCCCTGCCTCTACGACACACAGGCAGCACTGCTCACTTGAATCCCTCAGTGTTCGTATTTTCTCCTCTGGACAGTACCTTCCTATGAGTATGTGATACCTGGCATGAAAATAAGCCGTGTACAACAAATGCAGAGTTTGAGGGAGACCAGGGGAGATTTCCCTGCTGCCAGCAGTTCACTGTCACTGTGTTTGAATAGGTTTGCACAGCTTTAGACAGCTCAGTTTAAATTAATTGCTGAAGGGGACTTGCAGTTGCCAATGGCCACCTGCACAAGTTTCACAGTGTTCTCAGGATTTACTTGCAAACAGGCACAAACACTGAAATTTCCGTTCATTTTAAAACCCCATCAACATTCAGAATGCTCATGGAGGATTATACGACTCTCTCAGAAGGGAGGAGAATAAAGACGATACTCTGGAATCCGTATCTACTCTTCTCCTAGCTCATAGTTAATTTCCCAAATTTTGCATTGGATATTTATAGGACCAACCAATGCACAGATTCTTAGAAGTGTTCTTCAACTACAGCATCCACAACAGGAAAAATTAAAAAGTCACCAACCATTAGGAAGATCCATGCAGAAAGTGACTTCATTAAAAGAGAGTCATGTAGAGATAATCTTCTGTTCTGGGATTTGGGGTTTGAGGGAGGTTGTTTCGATTTGTACTGTTTTTCTATTTCTTATTTTTTTATTTATAGGAACGGAAGGCTGCAAACACAATATTGGATAATACAAGTCACCAGCCACTCCTGTTCCTATTGCATTATTTCTGATGACTAAGAGTGGCCTTTTGCAAATGACTGTAATTTCAAAAAGGAAAGGAATGAAACAAAACATCTCCTCCATGCATCTCTCTCTCCCATGCCTTTTATTGCCTTCTACTTTTCCACACATAATCTGAAGTGAAAAAACCTCCAAGTGTGTTTTTGTTCATTCAGTTAAAATTTAAATTTCAAAGATAGCAAACGACAGCACTACATTCATGGTCCTCTGAGGAAAGAAAATGCAGTTTTTGAAGCTACTCACTCACACAGGGCATCCAGAATATCGCTTCTCCCAGCAAGCAGCCAAGCAATAGCTGAAAACACAGCAATTTCTTAAATTCAAGTCTTGTCCTGCACATCAGGTGTCAGAACTTCCACTCCAGGGGAAAAAAGTGGCATTATCCAAGGTGCTGTTGTAAGAAAGCACCACCTTCTGTGTATCCAAACTTATCAAACCCTAGGATGGATTTCTAGTTCTCACTACTTGAAAAAAGTTGGTCTTCACCTAAAGACTAAAATATTTAATTAAATAGCCATTAATATCATAGGAAGAAAAAATTCTGGTTTGCTCACAATAGGAACCAAGACCAAATTCTTCATTTGCAGAAAAGTTTAAACGAACATTTTGTAAAAGACCAAAGTAGGACCAAAGTGTTATCAAATGGTTCTATGTGTGAAAAGAAGGAAAAAAAACCAACAAAACAAACTGCCCAACGATTAGTCTTCAATGGAATTACAAATATATTTACAAACAAGGGCTGAATTCAGATAATGGCCTGTTAACCAGCCTGACTTATTTCCTAAATGCAAGAGTTAATTTCCCATTTAGAGCCAGATGCTCATTAGCTCATTTTCAGGGCGACTTTCCCTCACCTCTAACCTACACATCAGTTCATCTTTGAATTACTGCCAGATTTTGAATTTCGCTAGTAACTTACACTAAAGGAAGATTTTTCATTACAGTTGAACTGACTCTGGAAATTTTTTTCATATATCTGAGAACTGATATTATTACTGATTTATCTGAATCCTACAACAATTGTGCTTATAGATACAAAGACAGGTAGCTTCATACAAATGTTGATGAATATTTAGAAATGCAAACATTTGTTCTGTGCTATTCACAGCACATATCTGGCTTTACAATTCAGATCTGTCAAATATCACAGACATGGCTTTGGAAATATTCAATACCCTAGCCAAGCAAAAATGTCCATAAAATGCAGCCTCAATAAATAAATAAATAGACAAGTTGCCTGATAACAGTAAATAAAGTTTGCTGGAGCAGTCAGATATTATTGTTCTTCGTGCTTTACCCAAGGAGGTTTTATACATCAATGCTGCAGGTGTCGTATCACCCAACAACAAATGTAAATTGAATGCAATCAGCTAAAGCGGCTGGATTCCATTTCAGCTCCTGAAAGGTTATACAGAAAGGCCCCAATCTTCTTAATGGGCCTCGCACAGCTCTGGGTGTCACATCGGGACAGCGAACAGAAAAGGGAATTTCACTCACCAAAAAAAAAATAAAAACACAACCAACTAATAGAAACAGGAAGAAATAAAAGCCCGGAGGAACCAGCTGCTTTATTACAGCAAATTCTGAAATGAATCTCCCAAGCAGTGTTCATATGCAAAATTCACTGATAAAACTATGCTTGCCTGAACACCTCCAGCTAATGCAAGTCTGAAAGATTCTGAAGAACCCTCACACTCACAACCATCACACACACACAGGTTTATAACTCTGCTCCTGGGGAACAAACAAGGCGAGCACCATTTCCTCCCCCTGCTCTTCATCCTCTCCATGCAGTCAGGCCGTTTGGGCAGGGATCTGGAATCTCCCCGGATCCCCAGTGCTGCTGGGTCCCCCGGCAGCCCCGGGCACTGAGCTCCTGCCCCAGGAGTGGGAACTGGGCAATGCCCTCAATCCTGGGCATCCCCTGGGTACCAAACAGCAGCAGGAACAGCCTCCCAGGGCACACAGAGATCTGTCACTGTGCAAGTGACAGCATCTCCTGCTGACGAGCCAAACTACTGCTTATCTGCAGAAATCACCCACACTGAAGCCAAGAAGCTTAATTTAGCTTAAAAAGTATTATTTCACAAACTTCTTCCAGCTACTTTTCTGTTCACCTGATAAATCTTTGAGAGCTAAGATCTGTTGCATCCCCAGCATCCCTGTTCCATATTCTGTTATTTCCTCTGTTTGAAGCAGGATTTCTGATATGCCTGCTCCCTGCAGCTTTGCACATCTCCGTGGATTTCCGACCACGCCACACCCTCAAACAGGTCACTGCAGTTATCACCTGTGCTTGGGCAGCCAAAAATAACAGCTCTGACTTTGTGGGTCCAGCCACTCCCTTTTCAGCAATTCTGTTAAGACTGAAAGCTCGTGATGACTTCTAAAACGCCACAGCCCAGCTTCAGGAGCTCTTTTCCTTTTCCCCTCCTAAGCTCGAAGAGGAGGCACAAACACATCCTGTCCTCAGGCACCAAAATAAACATTTACCTTCCAAACAAACACTGCTACTTCATTTGGGAAACTTTTATGAAGTCAAAGGGTGACAGAAGTAGCAGCTTTTTTACAGGAAAGGGACATGCACTAAATGAAGAGCTTTTAAAAATAATTCCAGCAAAATAAACTGACTTTTTTTTCCTAGTTTATAATCAGCAGACGTTTGTGAATCTTTGCACACAAAATACTTATGATTAATCGGAGCCTTTTGTCCAAAGGTTACAATTACCATTAATTTGCTGTGAGCTGCTAAATTAATCGTCCTGAAATGAGGCAGTTTTTCAACTAGAAATTGTTGATCTCTAGACGAAAGCAAGGTGAACGTTTACAGGGAAGGTTTTTAACATACTTTATACTTCAAGAGAATGAAAACTACATAGAATATTTATTCTTCTAAATTCTCAGATAGTTAGTATGGACAAATTGAGCAGCTGGCTTCCTACCTAAACAAATACAAGAAAATTGTTTGGGCTATTTGGCTAACCGGATTTTAAAAAGCCCAGAATAAAAACACACGTAGGTTTCCAAAAGCAACTATTCAGAATATTCACATGACAAGGCTCTGCGTCCCTGCTCACCTCGGAGGAATGGTCATTAACTTATCACCCTTCTCCACCTGAGCCACCCCGGGTTCCACTATTTTACACCTCCTCTCACAGCCTTTGAACAGCAGCTGATTTTCTGTACAGCTGACTTTGTCCATCACTGAACAGGACGAGCTCATCCAGCCTCACCGCTCGGCTGGCAGGAGCAGCACAGGCAGGAATTCCCTGCCCCAGGCACCTGCAGAAGGGTTTGGTGGCTGTACTTCACTTGTATCATTTGTCTCAGTGCTTCCCGTTTTAACTGCAGCAGGAAAATCGTCTGTCAGCTCTCTACAGAGGGCAGACCAGCCAAGGGAGGAGCACTGATAAGGGGCACAGACAAAACTCATTCTTATCTGACCCCCGAGAATTCCACAAACAAACAAGGGAGAAGCTGCAGAACTGGGCTCTAAAGCCTGTCTGCCTTTTTAGGATGAGAAAAAACCCCAAACAGCTGTACACTCTTTTCTATTTAAAGACTGACTGAAGCTTTCTGCATCACAAGTTCACTAATAGCAAAAATCCACTCTGAAGTGAAGCTGATGAGCAGGTCTCCTCCTAAAATGCCTAAACATAAGTCAGAGATGTAATCTTGTCTCCTTTTTAAGTTTATATTTACTTTCCTATTTCTCTGCATAATCTCTTTTTGCAGCAAGCTGAGAGGGTTATTTTTAACATACAGACTGTATCTAAAAATGCAGTGATTACCTTCCATGAGATGAAATTACAGTTTAAAAATATAAATGGAGAAAAAACCAGACAAATCTAGCAACACTTGTATATAGAATCTGTTTGATGCAGATCTATAAATAGTCTGTAAAATTCATAACATAGACGGTGAAAATAATTTTACATTAAGGTATAAGAAGGAAAATGTTTCATTTATCTGGCCTTAGTTTAATTAAAAATTAGGCAGCAAAGTAAAATTTGCACACTCCCTGGCCCAGAAGAGAGATTCCATGGTAACTACACCTGTGATTTTGCATTTCTATGGTACAGTCAATGTACACTTCCTATCAAGAGTCGACACTAACACCAGAAAAAAATAATAAATATTACAACCAAGTCAAAGTTAGGCTAAACAACACTCACAATGGAAATAGCAGAGGTAACACTTGTACACCCAATTGAGAGAATAGATATATTTCTTATTTCTGAAAGACCTAAGCCCTTATGGCTTACACCTTAACAGGCAGAACAGACTCCGTGGAGAACAGCACTTTTTTTATCACCTAAATATTTTCCCATTTTCACATTTCTATTGGAGATCATTTCTAAAAGCAGGTTAGATTTAAGCCATTAATCAATATTCTAACACTTCCAACACTATAGAAGTAATTCTTCATTTTAGTGTTGCAGTTTTAAAAAAAATGCTAGATCAAATTTAAATTTCTAAAGCCATAGAGGTTCATGCTTTAATCAGCCTGTTAAAACAAATGCACATCTATCTGTTTATGATTTTGAAAAGATCAATGCTTATTGTTCTTGCAAGACTCCAGGAATATTTCCACCCCCAGGAATGCTGACAGCTCCAGGCAGCCTCCACTGACAAGTCACCACCTCAGTCCATACTCATGCTGGAGTGGAGCTGAAGGAATGCCACGCACCATTTAAGAGTACAATCCTACCCCCAAACCTTGCAGCCACAGACAGGAACCATAACTCAGATGGAAATGCTCCACAGGAACACCTGCATGGAGCCAGCCCCACAGCCCGACCCAGGCAAGGAGGTTCTACACAAAATCTGCCTCTCTTCCTCCCTGCCACTCACCTCCACACTCCTCGTGTTGATACCTTTAGTTTTAGCTTTCATATTTTTTAAGTTTTATACTGCGTTAGTGTGTCTGTAACTCTGGACTTCGTGTACAGTGCTAACAGCTCTTCTCCTGGCCTGGCTGGACAAAACACACCGTTTCCAGCCCGAAGAACCAAGGACATTTGCAGCTTCAGACCCCAAGAATGTAAACAGCCACGGATTGAGAGGGGACAGTCCGAAAGGATGGGACTGCGTGGACTGAAGCTGTGGTTGGACAGTTGGCCCGAATGTGTAAATGGGCCAAAACTTATAAAAAGGGTGAGAACCCGTGACCCAGGGTCCATCTTAGGTGTAGTCTTGGCCAGACTTTTGTACTCCCAGGGTGTGTCCTGTGAAGGCCTTTCAATAAATATCTATTTTATTCTTTAACTCTGTCCAGCCTCTGTTCCAGGTAGCCTTCTTTTAGGCATCAGTGTGTTCCCAAAGACCCTTCCCCACACTTAACCACCGTTTCAAGCTAACTCATCTCTGATATTACACCTCCTGACAAATATTTCCTCATCTGCCACTAGAGTTCTGCTTCACGAGGTTTTCCCTGCGCAGGCTGAGGAGCAGCATCGCACGGCTCATTCTCATTACCCAAACACATTGCAATGGACAGAGAAAACGATGAGCTTACAAAACTCTAATTTCACACAACATTTACTGACGTGCAGGACACAGGCTTGTGATGCAATCTTTGCTAGCAAGAAGTCAAATGAGAAAAAAACCACAAACAAACCAAACAAAGTTACAAGGAATTGACAAACTCAATCATTTTGTGCAAAGGTAGCCAAACGTTTCCACAGCTTGAAATGAGGAACTTGACTCATCCCAGCTTCTCTCAGGAAAAGCAGAAACGGCCAAGCTGTGGAGTACATTTTCTGTTTGTCTGAACAGAAGACTAAAACCATAAGTACACTTCACCACTAGGCCCAGACTAGCTGATATTGATGCTCTACATCAAAGGAAAATTCAGATTTACTCCTCAGAAAATGCCTACCTGGATTAGCACAGTCTGTTTCTGTTCCTGTGGCCCAAATACCACTCAGAAAACATTCTTGTGAATTAAACACTGCATTCAATTATGTCTCATTACTATAGAAGCAGCAGACTTTTCTCTGAATCCAACATTCACAGTCCCTACTCTCAGGAGATTTTTTTAATCACCAGAGAGAGAAAATTCTGCTCAGAATTTCCTGGGACAGCTTAGAGCCATCTGAGTGCTAAATTCTCCTCCTGATTTGTCTGTCAAAGCCATCCCCAGAATTTTTATGAAACACCTTAGTAAAGCTCCATCTGTTTTGTGGCAAAACAGCAGAACTCCACCAGAAGCACTGCAGCTAAGAACCATTTAGGCTCTAAATCTGCATGTCTACCAGCTCACCTTAATTCAGGATAAAGTCACTGGAAACGCACACGACTGACTCGCAGCTCGTGATATAAAAGTGTGGGCAAATGCTTTTAGATACCACCCACACACAGAACCCAGTTTGTCCATTATCACCATCTCTCCCCCCTTCTGCTGGCTGTTAGTTGGAGAGCAGCTCTGACCTGGCACCCTCAGGGACCTGATTTCACAAGAAATACAGAAAACCTACACAGCAATCCAAATAAGGATGTGAGGTGCCAAGCAAAACCCAGCAACAATTCAGCCCCAGGGGAAATCAAGACAAGGTTAGAAGACAAGTATTAAAATAAAAAAAAGTGTCTCAAAAGTAAATCTAGTGCACCCCGTTTACAAAAATACAATTCCCTGACTAAGGAGCTGGTCTGCCCTGTGAAAATCACTCACTCTCACAATTTTGGAGCTTTTCTCCATGGTCACTCAAACAGCCTTGCTCCACCAGCCTCCGAATGGAAGCTGACTCGGGCCTCTCTTTTTAATGTCCTTTTTTCCACCTTTTACACTGTTATCCCACAGGAGAGGGAAGGAATTTCTTTCATTTTGCCATGCACTGCTTCTGTTCTCAGAGAATACCCGTCAAGCTACACAAACAAAATAGTTCTTGGGATATGCAGCAACTGCTATTGAAAATTAATTACCTTTATCAAGTTTGATATGAAAGTAGGTCAGGAACTGCACCATGCAGCTCTGTATGTTTCCAGAATTGATTAAAAACTGTGAATATTTGGAATCAGTGTGCCATAAACCAGCAGGGTTTGCTGGAGGAGCCTGGAGGACAGTGACAGCTCACAGCTGAGCAAGGGAGAGGTGCTGCAGGGTGCAACTACAAATACAGCAAGGTGGCTGCAGCAAAGAAAGACTGCATTGAAACAGAAGCAGATTTCTCTTACTTTTAAGGGGTACACTATCTGTTTTCTCTAGGTCTAGTTCTGAGCCCAGCATGGAGTTCCATGAAAGGTGCAATTTATAGTCTCTGTCTGAACTCCACTTACTCTTTCCCATTCTCCCTTTAGAAAGTTCTCATGATTTTCGAGCCACGTATTTTCACATCAAACAGTTCCTTGAGCACACCTTTCCCTCCAGCAGCTGAACCTCAGCACTCTCCATACTTGGAAGGCACATTAGTCTGGAAATGTAGCCTCACTTGAATAAGGCAGCCAATAGGAACAAGATGGATGGTTTGCTATCAGAACAACACGATCTGATCTCTGACAACGCAAGCCTTGCCCATCAGGAGCTCACACAGCTCTGGACAGATAAGTTTCTGGAACATTAACTTCTACACTCGCAGGATGTTGACTGCCAGGAGCCAGACCACACAGATCACAGTTGGACAGAGCTTTCTAACCGTGCTCAGTTTTGACAGAGACAATAACTTATCACATCTCTGCATTTGTGATCTGTTTTGTGCTGTTAAACTGTTGCCAAACACAAGCCTGCTACATCCATTCCTCCCTAATACCTTCAGGAATCCTGAGAACCAAGTCATCTTCAAAACATGCATGAACACCTCACATATGGAGATCTTCAAAGACAGAAGATTCCTCACCAGATTCTCCGCACAACTTTCAGCAGTTGTACATTTCCTTTTCGCATCTTGAGTTGATGACAGGGAACAAGATGCCAGTTTTTCCAGGCATAGAAACACACTGCAAAGCACTCTCACACCATCCATGCGGCTCTTACAGACCTAACTCTTCTTCCTATGTGAGATCAAAACATTTCACACACAGCACTACATGAAAACAACATAATTAAAAACATACTTCGAAGTCTCTGAGTGTGTCAATCATTACGGTATTCAGGCATTTCCACTGCAAACCTCTTCTACACATCTGGGCATTTTTAGGCTTTCGTCTGGTTTTAAGAATGCTGAAAACTTCAAGAAATCCCTCTATGTTTCCAGGTAGCTCTGTTACCTCTCCATCCTTTGAAGATCGTCCCACAGTTCACACCTGTTCCTCCCTCCACTTCAACCCCAAATCTGCCAAGAGCACCAGTGTATTTTGTCACCGGTTGCACTGGAATACGCCCAGCACTACAGCATAGCGCTGCCTCCAGGATTATGTGCCCAGAAGTTCTTGTGGTGACCCCTTAATCCCTCAACTAAGAGGTTGAGATTTCCTCAGAACTTCCTTCCAGACCCTGCATACCACTCTGTGCAAACAGAGTCCTCAGTGGAGGGCACTGGTGACAACACAAAACAGACACACATTTGTGCTTCTCCACTGCATTTATCCTTTAGGAATGAAACATCTCCAAAATCCAAAGTCTCGGGCCAAACCAGAGACTCAGACATCACCTCAAGTGAACAGCTTTATTTCTGGGAAAAACCTGGCTATTACTTCTACACCTGGTTTAGCTACTTCTTAGTGAATGAATTCTCATTTAGGAAACTGATGTTTTTTTAAGAGGCAGCCCATGAATCTCAAGCACTAGCAAGAGCCTACTTGACTGCTGACATTCAACCTAACCTTGCAAAGAAATACATCAAAATCAACACAGACTCACTCGGAATACTTTCGATATATGCTTACACTTTGCTACGCTTGGCTTTTTAGGCAACCCAAATGCACCAGTGTTATCACCATGAAGACATAGGAGTGTTGTCCTTCAGCCAAGTGCTCCATGTAAACTCTCAACTGGTCAGCAAATAACCCCAGATTTCCATCTCGAGCCAAGGCAGACACAATTCTGAGCTTCCAGAGCAGCTATTAAGCTCTGTGCCATGAGTCATGGGTGATGCTTCTGCTTCCCACTGCTGCAGAGAGTGGGGGAAGGACAGCTCTGAGAAAGAACTCCTCATCTAGACAGCATTTGGCACAGAAGTCTGCAAAGCTCTGCTCATTTACTGTATTATTCTTGAAACACTAACCTGTAAGTGTTCTGCATTTACTAAAGAAATAGGCTGGATGGATTAATTCAAACAATCAGATTAATGCAGTAAAATATAATTACTGACATGTAAATTGCAGGGACTCGATTTTAGGGTAAGCTTTCTGTAACTGACACGAGTAAAGAATGTAGAGTTTTATTTACTGGAAGTTGAAACGCGTAAGGAAATGAAAAATCGGAAAGATCAACTGGAAATGTCGTTAGTATTGTGAGGGAACAAGAAACAAATAAAAGCCCAGTGATCAGAAAATAAACCAGAGCACTACTGAAGGCCGGACACACAGGCTCTTTGGAAAGAGTTTGATCAGCATTTCTGCCACTTCCAGGTCTGGCAACATCAGCTTTGACCCATTAGAACGTCCCTTTCCCAGCTGGCAGCTGAAGTCCCCACACCTGTGATGGGGAAACAAGGCTGGAGAACTTCAGGCCTTCTCCCACTGCCCCAGTGGATTCCTCCTCCCTCTGCTAAACACCCAGAGGAGCAAGCTCCACAAGCAGCCCTGGGCACCCCAGAACCACAGCGGCCCAGGGAGGGCCAGGGCAGCAGCCCTGCCATGGAGAGGAAGGCTGCTGAGGGCAGGAGGCTGCTGAGGGCAGAAGGCTGCTGAGGGCAGAAGGCTGCTGGGAGCAGAAGGCTGCTGGGAGCAGGAGCCGCGGCAGGCCGGAGCCCTGGCAGCGCTGCGGCTGCTCTGCAGCGAGCACCCTCACACCCACTGCCACCCAGGGCAGGGACCCAGAGGGACCCAGAGAGACCCAGAGAGGCCCAGAGAGACCCAGAGAGACCCAGCCTGGCCCTGCGGGCTCCCCCTGAACCGGGCTGGCACAACCAGCCCCGCAGCCTGCTCCTGCAGCGAGCCAGGAGGGTGGGAGGATGGGCCGAGGGGAAAATGAATGGTTTTGCTTGTGGTCAGTCAGCACCTGTCTCAGGGAGAGGTGGCACAACCTCACTCCCCTCTCTGGCACAAGAGCTGCGGCCCTGTGGTTGGGGAAGCAGCCACAGAAGGGCAAAACAAAACACCTGTTTACTCACACGAGGTGAGTGAATGAAGAGGTTTGACTTGGGAAGCTGCAATGTCCCAGAACCAGGAAACTTCTCCTTGAGTGCTCTCACCAACCACACTCAGCAGGTCTGACCAATACGGCAGGTATTTACAGCAGCTTGCCTCACACCAGAAAAATCCAATGAATTTCAGTGGACTGAGAGTAGTTTCAGTTGTCTGCTTTGCTTTGGGCTCTAATTAGTGTCCTTGTGGAATATACTTTTGTTATTTGTTAAAAAAAAAAAGGCAAAATACTTTTTCATATTCCCTCAATATGCCACATGATATCTTTCCATTAAGGATACAGAAAAATCAGCTTAAAGTGATTTTGTGATCAGTAATACATAAAAACTACGCTCAATGTAGGTAAATTTTATAAGAAAAAGAATCAGTGCAATTTATGAGAAGATTCTTCCAATCCAAAGGAAAAAAACCCCAAGCAACTCAGTAGCTATTACATTTTCAGATTTCCTCAATACCTTCGGTATTTAAATGCACTTGTTCCAGCCCTTCTCTGTCCTCATGCATTGCTCAGGATGTACATGTCAGCAACATTAAAATGATGCCACATTTGACACCCAAAAAAGTCATCTGCCTCTTTGTTAGGTTTTTTTTTTATCCCCACTTATATTTCCCCTCCCTTTCTTCTTTAAACAAAGTATGGCAACAATTTGATAGCCCAGCAGTGTTTTGCCCTCCTGAACCCTGGCAACGACCCAGAGGATTTGCTCTCTCCTGCTAATCACAAGTCTGGCTGTGGCCATTTCCCAGGACATAGCTGGAATTCTCCAAAACTTGCCCTCTCAACTCCACCAGCCAAGCCCATACTGAAACCATTTTCTGCCTCCTCTCTGCCAGTCCCTGGAGCCATTCCCTGGACAGGCTCTGGCCACCAGCAGCAGCAGCAGGTGCTCTTATCTGACACACGCTTTAAAAGGAAACCGAACTTAAATGTGAAAAACACATCCTGCACATGCTGAAATGGCATTTTTAAATATTTATCTCAAGTTCATAAACTCAAGGCCTGTTTCTGTTCCAGCCTGGCTGCTGTTCCAGGCTCGCCATCACACGTTCCCTGCAGTGGTGCATAAAAACAGCTCCAATTTATTTTATTCCTTTCTATTAATATCAGAACCATTTTGTCAGGAACCATAACTCAATTTCTGATCTGTGCCCTGCTATTATGCCACAAAAATTGAGCAATATAAGTGCTGAAGAAAATTGCAACGAAAATTACCTTGATCACTCACTCAGATTTCACCATTTCAAGTTCATTGTGTTTAACCAAAAAATTCCATGACTTTTCAAGGCAAGGCACAGCTAAACCCTTTGTGTCCTGTCTCTATACCAAGAGACTATTTAAGCACTGATTTACAACTGCTGGAAAAACATCAGTACTTCAGGAACAGGAATGATCACAATGCAGTCTTTTTTAGAATTTACTCATTCTGTAATAACTTCAGACAATTCAAGTAGTGTCTGATTTTCCCAATATTCCCATTAAAACCCAAACCCAGCAAGTTTTAATTGTACAAAAGCTTTCATTCAAAAATTCCCAAGTATCTCAAAAGCTGGCTATTTATATAATATGCCAATGACACAACAGGCTGAAGGCAAAGAGCAGCATTAGTGTAACACTTTTATGGAATATATAATAGTGTGCACATTGGTAATTATTTGGGCTGTTGCATTACATGCTGTTTTTATTAAGCACTGCATTTTCTTGAAAAACAGTCCCAATGTCCATACTAAGAAAGGGTTTCCAAGAGCAACTCAGCATCAGCACAACATATGCAAGAGCAGGGATGGAAAAAAGTGTGAGTAAAATGTATGCATATGTGAAACAACCAGCACACAAAGATGCTTGGCTACCTCCAATAAAATAAATCACCAGCTCTTAACACCAGTGCTGTCTAACAGTAAACTAACCCACACGAAGTTACTTAATTCGAAATGCCATCCAATCCTTTAGAATCCAAGCTGTTTAAATAATACACTTAATTCAACAACTGAAAATTCCAATCAGGACACCGAGTCTTGCCCACCCCATTCCAAAATTCCTTGCCCTTATCAGGTAATTTTTTGCCTTTTTACCTAATCATTAATATTTTCCAACATGACTTTAAAAATCAGTCCACATACTCAACTTATAGTTACTGAAGAAATGTTTTTCCACGCAGGATTATTGTTTCCCCAAGTTATTCCCTAACACAGTTTGAAATGCTGAGCAGAACAATGTCAGATTCCCAGGAGAGGGACTCTACACACACCTGAGAGAGTTCTGTGCAAAGAGACACAGTGAGAACCACCAGTAATGCAGAATTTAAGCCCCAGCTGCTCTCCTGACTGTCTGTGATTTGGTATATTTAGAACGTGAACTCTGCTGTGCAAAGGCAACAACATAAGACAACGCTTTATTTTTTTTATATATTTTTTAAATTGTCTGACTTTCGTTTTTTTTGGTTGGGCGGGGTTTGTTCCAGCAGTCAGCAGAAGTTGAAAAGGACTGCATTTCTTCCCAGGGGTTTCTAATGATGGCCTTGGCTGCCAGTTTGGATTTCAGGCAGTTGAGCAATGTGCGCTCGCAGAGTTTCCAGCGCCGTGGAGCTGCAGGAGATGGGCAGGCCTGTCCCAGTTATCCCAGGGATAACCCATGCTGGCCCTGCAGGCACCCCCTGGATCAGGAATCCTCAAATCCTCACCCAGCTCCATGACCCAGCCTGGAAAAACCCAAACTGCCCCAGCAGAATAAAACAACTGCCACGAAATCCCCTGCCAGGCTGGCAGATTCCAGTTCTGCCCCCTCTTCTCAATACACGGGTCACTCTTTTATCCTCTAGTATTTTTTACAAGTGAAATAAATGCTACCAATTTTTTCACACCTACATAAAATTCTGCAAAAAAGAGCCATAATTCCCATAATATGTCTCTAAACGTGTTTCAGCAAGGGATGAAAGTTGACAATAAGAAAAAAGCACATTACCCATCCTTTCAGTCAAATACTCAGGTGCCTTGGGGTAATTCAAAGGAACAAGAGCACTGCACATCAACTGTAATTTCCACATTTTCTCTTAGGAATTATAAAATGTATAACCCTATGAAGTGTTAATCAATACTTGAATGTGCCAGTTTCAATAAGCATCATCACTACACGGTAACCAGGGGGATGTATGGATTCATGAGAAGTTACTGTGTAAAGTGTATACTCAATTATTTGCAATCTCTTCTAAATAACAAAGTAAAGAATAATTTATTAAGTAATTAAAGATAATTATGCTATCTGGAATTATTTAAGATGCAGGGCTATGAGGTGATGTCTATCTTCAGTCTGTGAAAATACAAAATGAGGAACCACTAAATAATATTATATGGTTCTAATCAACTCACAAACTGAATTTGTCTTTTATTACAAAAATAAAATTACAACAGAAAAACATTTTAAATATCTCATTTTTCTTCAAAAATAAACCTTTTTAAAATTGAAGTACTTGTCTCATCCACATAGTTAACAGTTACTTCACATATTACCTGTCCCTGACACTCCAGTCTCCACAGCATAAATCATTTCTTTGGCCGACTAGCCGAGAACTCTAAACTAATTAATCTGCATAACACAAATGTTAGAGTTTGGAAATTTTGTTTTAATATTTTGTATAGAGACGGCTGCCAGAAAAACTCACAATTTTTTTTTTGTGAAAAAAAAAAACACTACTTGAAAAAAACCTTTTGATTTACATATTTAAGTAAAAGTTTGTAGTTCAGTAACTTAATTAAATGAGTCAAGTAGAGCCTTCCTGAAGACACTTTTCAGAAGTCCTTCCCTTCAGCATCAGAGGGAAGCATCACCACTGTCATCATGCAAGAAATAGTGTTGTATTTTCCTTAGCTGGAGCTTTACCACAGGTTTCAAAACCATGAAATGACTGGTTGGGCCTATTTGAATCTTCACATACCAACCCCGTTTGGGACACGGGCACAGTGCTGTAGCAGCTTAAAACATGCCTGAAATTCAGCATAGCCCACTGGACATTAAGACAACATTTCCTTTTAACCACTTCTTTTTTAAATAGTTGGGATTCTTCTGTAATTTAAATAGATTGCTGACATTGTAGTAACATTACCTTAGAGACTGTTTGGAAATAAATACGAAAATTAAATCAAGATCATCAGATTAAGATCAGAAAGGGAACAAACCTTTTTATGTAGCTGCAACCTGAAACTAAATTAATAACATTTAAATTCAAAAGCTACATTCTTAGATAACGGGAGGTTGAGCCCAGTGTGCCCTTATTTCAGATTTTACCACTGGATATGAACACAGAGCAGGCCAGTCCTGAAATGCCTCCTCCTGCAGGAACACCTCGATCCTCCACCCATGCCAAGCCCTTTAAACAGGACTTTGGGAAGAAAATCCCCCAGAACAGGAGCCATCTCTACTACACTCCTTTTTTTATACTATTTTCAAACAGAATCTGGGCAGCACCTCTTTGCCTGTGTTACACAATGGCCCCAGCACAGCCTCCAAGATCAGCCACTCTGGTTTTACAAGCTGGGCTTAAGCAAAGCAGAATCAAAAGACACGTTCCAGAAAGGGATAAAGCAAGTAAGTTCCTCCCACAATAAGATACAAGATGATAAATTTAAAAATTTAAATTTAAGAACACCAGGGCACATCCTACCTCTGAAAAGGACACCAAAGCCAGCACTGCAAGTGGATTCAAACAGCACAATTTAGAGTAGGAGACAGCTCAAATTTACTGTCCTTAGCAGCAGTTCATCAGCTCTGGCTCCTGATGACTTTCCAGGGTTGTGGGAGTTGGAAACCAACATCTCATACTCTAACATCCTGATGATGAGCACAATCTTGCACCTCTTAGGCACAGGATCTTCCAGCACCCACAAAAATCCTGTCTACTACATTTAATCTTCCATTCTGAATAGGAGGGGAAAAAAAGAAAAACTCCACAGTCTGGTATCCCATCCACAGAACCTGCCAAACCTTAAACCAGCTAAAAGCTTCCAAGCCCTAGCATTAAATACTGTAAATAACATATTTAACCACAGAATATTTCAGGTTGTAGGGGACCTCTGAGGTCATTTGGTTCAACTTCCCACTCAAAACACTGCCAGTTAAATGCTGATGAGGTTAATATGCTCCATTCTTTCTTATATTGTATTGTATATATATTCTTATATTTCTGGCGAGAAAACCAGAAAAATCTCCTTCTACAGGAGAAAGAAACAAATGGGCTGGCTACCACAATACCAAATAATAAAACTTTAAAAAACAGGCACATTAGTGGGGGAAAAAACCTCCTAAAAACGCAGTGACTGCTGGTCTAAGACAAGCCACTGATTATTTCTGCAACTAATCCCCCCAACCTGTGCAGATGAAGTCAGTTGTGGAAAGTTACTTAAGAAAAAACCTCAGTGAGGTATCTAAGCATTGCATAATTTTAAAAGTGCAGTTTAAAGTTACACAGAAGCGTTGCCACAGGCCCTTCAACACAGCAGCATCCCCAGCAGCCCTCTAGCTCCTGAACACTCACTGGGAACTGCTAGAGCCTGTTTCTTTACGAATATCAGAAATTTTCATACATAGAAATTGCTCCCCCTCAGTTTTTAACTGTGTTAAGCCTTCAGGTCACCCTGCATAAGGGAGAGGCCAGGCTGAAAGCCCAAGAGCAGCTCACTCTGGCATTCAAACACGGGGCACACACACAAAATGCCTTAGAAAGTCTCTACCAGCTGAATTCCTTCCTCATTTTCAGGGCAAGGCTATAGAGCCAAGCCAGAGTGGTAAGTCCTGACTTTTCCATATTTTATGGTGTGCTCAATGCCCCCTAAAGGAAAAGGAAATCCTTTTCCCCTTTCCACTTAATTCTTTAGAAAGGCAGGACTCTCTGAAGTGAATTAAGAGATATGAAAAAACCAGACTGGTAATAAATAAGCCTCAACTTTTAAAGGCATATCATTTACACTTTCCATAAAATTGTATTTATTTACAAACCTTAACTACAAAGTGAAAAACAATCTAGCTGATATTTTTGCCAAGTTTGCCACCCGACACATGGCCTGTTGTAAGCCACAGCTATCCACAGGCCAACCCAGCAACTGGTCCTTTGTTCGTGTGCTTATTTAAACACAATGAAATGGGTTTCCCTCATTAAAGAGGAGCTGGAATAAGCTCCAGCTGCAAGAGAGTGAGGTGGTCCTCGTTTTTAAAAACCAGCAATGCCATTTGGGAAAAAAGGAGTAACAAGCAGCGAAGAAAAATAATTCCCTTCAAGCAACTGAAATGCCAGTTTTGAAGATAAAATAGTGCAAAACCCGAGGCCAGTAAAAAGAAACACCGTTTTCCTTTGAAGTTCACCACCAACTGGGGCAAGTGGCATGCTGCATTCCCCAGGCTTATGGGAAATTTGTTTCCTGTCGTGTCAGGAAAAAAAATGCCACGGTGCCTCTGGAGCCTGTAATTACTGATGCCTGTAAATTACACTTTATCAAAATACTCCACGAAGGTTGCCTTGAGAGTCAAAACTGAGCAGCCCACCTGAGCAGTGCCAGCCCAGCCCTGCTCCTGCCAGAGGAAGGGCTGGTGGGAAGGGGCACTCTGGGCCACAGCTGTGTGTTTCCCATCTCGTGGCAAGCACCAAAACAGCCTCACTGAGACTCCTCGAGCCGCGCCCTGGCTCACACAGCGACGTGCCATCGTGTCCTCCCGAAAAAACCCAGCAAAGGACACAGGTTTAGGGCTTTTATCGCAGCCAGCCCAACGGCAATGTCCACTGCAGCCCTTGGCAAGCACTTCGTACAGCAGGAGCAATGAGAGGCCTCTGGAGCAAAGGAAGGGAGGGAGTTTAGGTGAAATATCTCCTATAGACCAGCGACTTCTCGGGCCAGATAACACCAAGACACTGCAAAGGCTGCCACTTCTGCAGAAAAAGTCCTAGTAAAAAACCTAGCGCAATATACCATCAGCTCTGCTCCCAGTAAGGGATTCTAAGGTACGGGGTTAACTGAGCAATTATTGGGAAAAAGTAGAGCAGGATGGTACAAACTCAAGGCGAAGAAAGCAAAAACTCCATGCAGTGCTTTTGAAGATGCAGTCACTTTGTGCACATGCTTGTTGTAAAGAAATCAGTTTGGGGCTCAGACACCGACTGTCCAGTGAACCCTGTGCACTCCCAGGCAGGACAGCGAGGCAGGGCTGACCCAGGGATGGTTATCAGAACTCACAGGGACTTCTGTTCCTGCGACTGTGTGGTAGGATACGAGGTTATTCTCTCAACAAAAGAAACTAACAGTATAAGCATAATATTTGGTTTCATAGCGGATGCTTTTCTTGTCAGCATTTTTCCCCTCACAGTTCACCGAGCACTGATGTTGTACCATGCACGGAAACCATTCAAAACATTAAACTTAACATTCCTTCATAGATCAGTAGAGAAATGGAGTAAATTCATATCAGCTGTTTCCTGAAGAAAACATTTCATAGATGTCTTTAGCAACGGCCCATCAGGGAGTTTAACAGAGCAAAGCAAAAGGCAGGTACTTAATTTCAAGTATGCTTCAGTCAATTTTCTCAATAGCATTTGCATTTTCATTGTAGAAAATCTCATTATTCGACAGTGGCAATTACTGTATATTTGAATAATCTCACTAAGTCCCAAAGTATTATATAAGGGAACCATTAAAAATCAGCTCATGGACTTTGTATAACACATGGTGCCATAACCTTTTGTTTTCAGTGTGTTACACTGAGCGAAGAAATAAAAGCAGTTCAAAAGCACACCTTGTACAACATCCCTGCCTGAGTCATGGGAGCAAGATGATAATAAACCGCCCTTGCCAATCTATTCTCGTAGCGCCGTAACATTTAATGACTTGCACGGGTTATTTTAATTTTGTTTCATGAATATTTTCTACCCTTGTAAGTTTTACAGCGCAGTCTGTACTTGGGACGTGGAGCTGTGTCAGGCTCCAGATCAAATCCCCCCGGCTCAGCTCAGCCCTGACCCCTCTGCCAGGCACACACCCGCCCCAGGCTACAATCCCACGGCTCTCTCAACTGCAGGGACTGGAATCAAAATGAAATCCTGCATCATTTATGACTGAATTTCAAAAGCAAACCTAGTGCATTTAAAAGTAATAGCAGCTTTCATTTTGGAGACCTTTAAGTGTCTGAAATACTTTAAACAGGCATGGCCTATTACCCCTGTGAAGCACATGGGAAAAGCTCCAGGAAGCCTGACTTAAGCTTCCCATTGTACACATTGCAGATTTCAAGAAGAAAACCAAATGATAATTAAAACAATGAAGTATTTGGCCTCGCATCATTTTACCCACCAAACCCTTAGCTCACGGGGCACTCTGACTGTGCAATAAATCCCTGTAGGTAAATCAGGGTTCTGCTGCCATGAAACAACCAGGAGAGCTGCAGCCAGAAAACTGCTGACGGGAAATGGCCATTTCTTTTTGAAGACACTGATGAAAACCAAGACTTCGTGTGCAGCACTTGTAATTTAACCCTCATTAGTATCTCTACACCAGTGATCATGTCCCCTACTATCCACACACACGGAAAGAAATTCTCATTATCTGCAACATATTTCCAGAGTATTTGAAAGGACTTTTACAAGACGATGAATGTAAACTCATCTTTGGCCTCAGGATGACAGTCTATTATGGAAAGCAGCAGAAATATTTACATTATCATTATGATATTTTTCCTGTTGCATAGATGAGATGTCTGCACTTCGGGTCATCAGTTCAATCTGTTCCTGCATTCGCTTTGTGTGAGGAAACTGCCTCAGTGTGAAAATAATGCCAAATGTATTCTAATCTCCTGCTCACCAAGAAGGAAAGACAGTTATGTTCATTCTGCATTGTCTCCTAGTTGCAGTAATGACATTTTACAAGTGAATTTCCCACTGCTCATTCTAACCATGGACAAGACTCCAGCAGCCCAGAAGCATTGAACACTCAGGAAAACACTTCTCAGCTCCTCTCAGAGCACAACCAAAGGGGAAAGGCAAAAAACATTCACACATGAACTAACTGATTCAAAGGAAGTTTTCAAACAAGAAAAGCAATATCCATATAGCAATACACTGCGTGCAAGCACACCGTGATGTGCTGACATTTGCTGACTGCCTCTAATGGCAAGGCCAAAAAAAAACCCCACATTAACAAAGCAAATGCAGTAAATCTGACCCTGCCAAACTCAGAGCTGCACAGGCTACCGGGGTTATCCACTTTCCAGAAAAGAAACTGCCTATAAATCACCAGCTCAGAGTCCCCCAGTAACAATATACCTGTGATACAACCTAATTAATCTCCAGCTGCAGCCTCCACAGCCACCCAATTCTCTGCCAGGCTTAAAAGCAGCCCGTGAGTGCCACGGACAAATCCACCCCGCAGAGGCCACCAGCAGCAGCACCTCCCCAGCCCTGCCACCACCACAAATCGAGCACCAGGGACCAGAACCCAGCACTGCAGGGAGCTACAGAACTCGGGCTGCTGCTCACAGGAGCAAAAAAAACCCGAATTCTGAAGAGCAATGTAAGAAAACAGCAAGCCAACAACGCCCACCCACAACTGTGGTGTTTTGAGACCTCTGTAACAGCTCAGTCATGTGGAAGCCCTGGTAACCAGAAGCTGTCACTGTGTTTTTCCTGCATTTAAACTCATCACTCTGAACACAAAGTTGAGGGCAGTTAATAAGGACACATTTCAGAGCTGGCAGAGCACACACAGCCACCCTCAGAACCCACATCCCACACGTGCAGCTCCCCAGGTGGTGACTGACCATCCAGATGGCCTTGCTGGGACTCACTCAAAGCACCAGAAGATTCTGCAGAAGTTCAGAAAAGCCTCATTTTGCTAAGCACCTCCAGGATGTTCTCAAAAAGAATGAACTCTGATGGGAATTAATGTCTAATTGTGAGCACACGCTGCATTTGTCAGTGTTCCTTGTCTGGCACTAAGAATAAGGCAAATTTTAAGAAGCATCAGAAACTACTTAGAGGAGCTCTGTTGATGCAAAATCATGGACTGGACTTAGTAAGCTCCCAAGGCTGCTACTGGTGTTAGCATTTTCCAGTTCAGGACTGCTTTGAGCAGCCAGTTACAGTATATTAACAGTATTTTTAATGTGGTATCTCCAAGCCAAGTGATTTGAAACTAGAATGTATCTGAGAGTGCTTTAAAAGCCCCCAACACTCAGGAAAATGGACACCCAGCAGCATGGCTAAGGCTACCAAATAATTATCAAATAATTAAATGGCAAATCAATCCCACTGATTCGGAGCCTCCCGGTTTCTTGAGCTGAACATCAATGAAAAGATGTCACTCTTCAAATAGCTAAGGAAAAAGCATTGGAAATGCAAGGCAGCAGTTACTCAGCTAACAGAGCAAAACAACTTATTTCCAAAGCAGATTTATGCTTAATCTGCATGTGTGGCATTTCTTCTGGAAATGTATAATCCTTTGCCACAAACTCCCTTAAATAGCTTTGTAATGAGATGACCTGATCACAGAAGTTGGCAACAGAAACCTCCTTAGAAGGGAGACGCCACTAAAACCCAGCAGCAATTTTCACAAAAAACACCCTTTCTTCACCAGTCGTGCCTATTCCCCCTAAGAGGGGGAAAAAAGACATCTGCACACTATCATTTCAAATAACCAATTTCACACAGGGGAAAAAGCAGCACTGAGGAGGAAGCCTTCTGGCTTTTCAACATGTTCTTCTCCTTTGTTTTCTACTCTCAAAATAATAATAATAATAACAATAATAATAGTAATAATGATAATTTTAAAAATCTTTTATATTTTTAATTCTTCTTCTACGCTTATTTAGACAGAAAAAAATCCTTAGACTCTTCAAATAAAATTGGTATGTACTTGTATTTTTTTAAAAAAAGTCTACATACATTATTTACAAGCAGAGCCCAAAAGAAGACCTCGAATGACTTCAGCTTGATAAATGGTGTAAATGTCATCCAGCTATCTGCAGCACAAGCCCCTGACCTAATGCACATCTTTCCCAAGCCAGAAGTGCACCCCGGAGACCAGCAAACACTTACTGTAATTATTTACTGTCTTCTGAAAAGACCTGCTGCGATCTACACACAGTAAAACTACAATTACTGGATGTGGATAAAACCACAAAAACACCCTGTTACAAGCCCATGCTCTTTTGTCATGGCAACACCGTAACTCAAACTCCTGCAACAATTGAATTGTCAGGATCCTGCTTTAATGGGAAATGATAATGGAGCTCTGAGGCAGCAATCTGGGAGAGCTTGCTTTCCAGAAAGAGAACAAACAGAGAAACAAAGAGGACACTACGGAAATTTATGATCTGGTTGCTTTTCCAAGCACAGCTTCTAATGACACCCACATGATGAAAGAGGCTGAGCTTGACCAGGAGCCGTGGTTTGAGGCTCGGAGCTGGCTGAGGATGGGGCTGCAGAGGAGGGTTTACAAACAACACTCCTCAGGGGGCTTTGAGCAGCAAATCCTGGGCAAATCACCTCCATGTGCAAGCCCTGGCTACAATAAACACCTGAGCTGCACAGGCACCCAGAGGAGAGCAGACACGGGGAATCCAACACACACTGCACGTGTGCAGCTGCAGGCAGGAGGCACTGACTCACCTGGGCAGCACCTGCCTGCAGCACAGCAGTGTCACACAGAGAAGGTGAGAACACCTTCCTATTTATCTTTAACCAGGGCAGCTTCACTAACCAAACAGGTCCTGCTACTCCCACCAGGAATCATCCAAGGAAACTACTTACACAAAATCAAATCCACACACTGCACACACACTGATATCATAAGGAAGTGGACAAGTCAAGAAAAGAGATGGCAAATCGCAATTTCTAAAAATAAAACACTGCCCTACTGTGAATTCATTGTCAGTAAAGTCAATATCCCCATGCCAGGCCTGTTTTGCCAGGTCTGTGACAGTCACTGGTGGGGGATCTCTCCCTGCTCTTATCTCACCGCACAAGCCTTTATTTATATTTTCTCTCCCTGCCCAGCTGAGAGGAGCAGTGACAGAGCAGCTTTGGGCACCAGTGTGCAGCCAGGGTCAGCCCAGCACACAACCTCAGCCCTTCTGTGATCCTGCTAAAACTGAGTATCGCCTCTTTTTAAGGCTACTCACAGAATTTGTGCTGTGTGCTGCAAGTACTTACTCACTATTTTACCCATCTATCAGTCAGCTTTCAAAATATTCCACTAGACAAGAAATGAGCATCCCACTGATGCAGCTCTGACAAATCTCACAGTGCCACAAATACTTCCACCATGTTAGCAACAAGCAACTCCTTACAGGCTGTTCCTGACACTGAGAGGAAATGCCATTTTATTAAAACTAATAACTCCTCTACAACATCTCCATTCTGCTGATGGTGCTACTTTAGCCTACTTTAGAAATAACTATGAATGAATATGATAAAACATTGGGACACCATGACTAGAAAATTTGAACACAAAGATATTGGGCACGCACAGCCATGGACCCAAATTGTCTCAGTTCAGGATCATAGGGCTCTGCTCACTCAGTTTTCGAATAAAATCTAGATTCTGATACTACTCTAAAAAGTAAACAAATTCATTTCAGAGTCTAATGGATGCTTCCACTATCCTGCTATTTTGGTATCCGATTTCAGTACCTACGTTTCCAGAGCCTGGTTTGCTCAGTCAATGAATTGAGACAGTTCATTAAAAGTAAATAGACCCAACAAATGGTCCATGGCTATAAATTTGGTAGAGGTTTTAATTCTCACTACAAGAGTCGAGTTTAGAGCCCTTCTGAGAGGTTTTTTTCACACACACAAAGGAGCTTTACCATGACTACTGAGCAGCTAGCCTGAGGTACAGAGGCTTCAACAATGAAACAAATATATTCTTACATGGCAGGGTGTTTGTGGGCAAATGAGGTTTTTCCCCCTTTTGCTGTGTTTTCAAAGGTAAATATCTCATGGACTACTAGCATGCTTGTTTTTTAGTGAAAAGCAAATGCACTACAATCATTTTATACATCAGCTTTGCACACGAAGGAAACAGGAGTCCAGCAGGCACAAATCTTTGCGGGTAAATTTCATGAGTTGCTTTGGATATAAGAAAATAACTGCCTTAGAATCAAAACCTAGTTTTATAGCTGTTAAATTACACGTTTCATTTTACTATACTTTTTCTGTGCATTTCACCACCTGCATTAAAAATACCTGTTCCTTTATGGATAGATATTAGTAAATATCTGAAACTATAAAAAAAAAGATCTTTCATGCTTTTATTTCTCAATTCATTAAAAATGTCTTTTCCTTGATTCAGTTTGCTCATTAAAAGTGCCTGCATTTTGAATTATTAGATAATTATCCCAGGTAAAACAGTTCAGAAGCTTTAAAACCCAGGCAGTGAAGGCAACAGAGCCATGAGAAACATTTCCACTAGAGAATCCAATCAATGGCTCGGTCATCATCCAACTTAAACCTAAAACCCTTATCTAAACCAAAGCAAACAAAATCCATGAGTCTCAAAGCCACCCTTTCTAGAAGAAAAGGCTCAAAGCCTTACGAGAAACTCGTTTTGTGGGACGCCTCACATTCCATGTAAGGTTTATTTCACTATATATATTCCTGCTTGTAATACCAACCAGATGTGACAACAAAGCCTAACCAGCCCTGTAAAAGATGCAAGGATATCCCGAAGCTCAGAATTTAGGAGAGGCTTGGAGAAAAAAGCCAAAGGTACCTGGAGTTGAGGTGAGGGTTGAGGACACAGTTATAATCTGAGAAGCACTCTAAATTCGATTTCATTCGTTACCAGAAAGTGGATTTCAGTGGGAATGCACCGTGCATGGCCTGGTGACACACACGGAATCCAGCAGGGACAGCAGCACTGCTGTCCCAAACCATGGGCACATGGAACAGCACGAGAACCCCAGGTTTGTCCTGCAGCTTTTCAAGCACATCACTGACAACCAACCACATCCTACATTCCTATTCCCAGCAGCAGCAGCAGCAGGGCTGCAGAGATTCTGCTGATACCAACCTGCAGAAACAAAGTTGATTCCTCCAAGCAAAGTCCCAGGTTTCAGCCTGGCTGACAGAACACTGAGAAAAGCCCTCAGTTGCTTTTTCAGCCTTTAACTACCCCTGAAGCATTAACAGGTCTTCCCCAAAACCCCCCAGCGCACAAAAATCCTGCATGTTTGATCAGGTCAGTCACTCCATTTCCACCAAATTCTATTCATCATAATAAATATACGCACTTTTCAAACTCTCATTAAGCTACCAAACTTAGAATGTCATCTTTCTATTCAGCTTTATGTTAAAAAAAAAAGAAAAGTCGAGCTTGTACCTTCATTAACACAGCCATGGACTGTTACATTCACTGCAAGCCTGCTGGAGAGGGCAGCTTCAGAATCACAGATTTCATCTCTTTTTCGTCCATGGACAAGACCATGAGCTCTTCGTTCCAGTGAATAAACCCACACCCTACAATCTGGACATACTGCACAGAATATTTAGTTCTCGAAAATTTTGCATTGTTTGAGCTGTAGCAAGCTCACACAATTAAAACACTGGATTTCGGACTTTCGACTTTATGAGGATTATAACTATTAAGAAGAAAATACTGGAGTAACATCTGAGTAACTCGGAGTCAAGAGTTGGAAAATATGGCAGCAGAAGTAATACAGCTGTACCACGGAAAATTAAAATTAAGACCAGCATTATCTACACTTTTTAATATTCATTTGAATTCCCTCCTCGTAAATTCCACAGAATCTACCTCACCCCTGCACCAGCCTGTCTTACCGATTTTTGTTTCACTGCTTTTATGCCCTTTCATCACCTTCTCAGCTCTGCTTTCTTCTGGTGAGGCTGGGTGAGAGCAGCTGCAGAGAGGAATGCAGGCACCACTGCCCCTCCACTGGAGCATCTGAGCCAGCTGTGAGCAGAGGGGCACTGCTGGATTCAGACAGGTCAGAAAAGGAGCAAGAAAGAACAGCTCTGAATCCATCAGTGGGACCACGACAGTACCATGAAACAACAGAGAGCAACCATATACATGTGTGTGTGTGTATTTTTACAAATTCTAGTAGGAAGCAAATTTTTCATTCTTATCCCGTGACAGAAAAACACGCAACCAAGCTACACTTGGAACCCTAACAGTTCACTTGAGCTAAGATTTATTTGCTTATAATACACACTCTACTTATATAGCACTTGTATCTTCAAAAGAAAAAGCAGATTTCTTCTGCCAAACAGGGTTGAAGTGATCTATCTAGTGCACTGTTCAACAGTAAGCAAGACTGAATGGACGTCAGGGAATAAAGAAAAATGTTCTGACAGCATCCGTGGGGAGGCGTTACAGAACGCGGCATTCAGATTAATCATTCCATTCTATGAAACTTTATTACAATCTTTATATTCTAAAAGGAAAATGATTGCCCTTGCTGTTCAGGCCTATCGTGTATCATGATTACATGGCCTACTGAAAAATACACTCCGTGCTACTGAACAGCCTCAGCTACTTCCAACTCCATTTTGTGCGAGGTTCCTGAGGACAGATGCACGCGAGTTATCACCACACACAGCATTCCACTGAAAGCACAAATTACCAGAGAGCTCCTCTCATGATATCCAGGTACAATGAGACCACTCACAGAGCCATTTTCAACATGTTAAGCTGGAATTTGTAGAGATACAGGTAAACTCTATAAAAGCTTTTCTCTTGAAAGCATCATCGTATCCTTAGACAACCAACCCAAGTGAAGCAACTCTTCTAAGAAATAACTACAACTGGCACCTTCCAGGGACCAGATAAAGGTATCTGCAACTATGTGCCAGCTCACACTTTATACTCAAGCGGAGTTTCAAGATGCAAAATTTCAAAACCATGCAAAGAACATTAGGAAATGCAACCAAACTGCTCAGCTCAAGCAAATATATCCCAGTGCATTCAAAACTCATGACAAAGCTTGCAAAACACGTCCAACAAAGATTTTTCCAAGCAGATTTTAAAACAAAATACTTATAACACATAGCTTAAAATTTTTTATGTATTTTTTAAATCTGCAGGAGAATGACATTGACTTACTCGTACAGTTTTTCATGAGCAAGTTTGGACAACACCAAAAGTTCATTACAGAATTTCTCCAAACTATAAATGTCACTTGTTGCACAGCACCAGTGTTCAGCTTGCCTCATTTAAACATAAACCAAGATCCTGCTTCTTTAAAGTCATCTGATTCCAAAATTAATCTGCCCCATCACCACGTGGTTTGTATTTCCACAGGAAGAAAAATTTACTGCACTGACTAAATTGTTTGTTTGGTTGCACACTGATGTATTGAAACAATTATAAAAACTCCACATGAATGGAGAACTTTTTCAGTAATTTCACAATTTCACTAACCAAATCACAACTCTTAGTATCTTATCTTCCATAAAACAAACTCAAGCATTAAAAGAACAGTTTTACCAAATTTCAGAAAGCCAGTCTGGATCATGAGTTTAACTTTGGCAGGATCCAGAAAATTATTTCAAACAGCTTTTGATTACTCCTTTAAAAAGGCGGATGACTCTTTTCTAGATAATAACTGTGCAGGCACCTGCTCATCTGTTTTATTTTTATACATTTTTTAAAAAAATATATTTTGTAAACCATCCAGTTATTGTTCTAACACCACCCTCTCCCTCCTCCCACTAAAAAGAAACAACACCAAGTTCATGTCATCCTTCTCTTGCTGTTGAAATGGGCCTTGATGCCATCTAAACATTTGGCAACACAGTTTTTATATTTCAAGGAAAAAAATTGTTTACCTCTCCATAATTTCTCCTCTTCCTGCCCGATGAGGCAGCAGCCATAACTCTGCTGGTCTATCTGGCAAAGCCTTGACTTAGTTAAAAGGGTAATTTTCTAAACTAAAGAAGTTATAAATACCTCTATTACTTTAAGATAAGTTTATGCACTCTCTCTTTGTGCACATCTAGCCTGAACCAGATACGTGAACCTGACACTTTCCATGGTTTCTGCAGCTCTACACAGAGAGTTCAAAATAAGTCACCTTGACGTCATCCTGGTGAATATATGAGGAACAGAAAAATTCTGTGGTTTCTCTTCCCTCTGATATTTATGCTCTACCAAATTACAACCACACACAAGCAAACATAACACATCCCCTAAAAAACCCTTACTAACTAGCAGTTTAATATCACAAAAATTAAACCTCTCGCCGCAGTCAAAACACAAACATGTGAATCTGCACAATAAGGAACATAAAATAGAAGCACAGCACAGAAAAATAAATCAGATTATACTTACAGCCTAGTTAACTTCTGTGTGTTCTGAAAGAGCAGCTCGGGAAGGACTTGCAATTTATTCTTGTTCAGACGCCTAAACAGTTACAATCAGAATAAAAAAAAATAGATTAGATTATCTTCCAACTGAAGAAGTTTATTCTATTATACATAAACACACGAAGCTCCCACTGCACTAAACCTCATGAAGTTGCCAGTGGATGCCTCGTGGCACTTTATTCATACAGGAGCCAAACTGTGTGATTTGTAGAGCACCTGCCCACATCCA
This sequence comes from Melanocharis versteri, assembly GCA_013397845.1. Classification (NCBI taxonomy): domain Eukaryota; kingdom Metazoa; phylum Chordata; class Aves; order Passeriformes; family Melanocharitidae; genus Melanocharis; species Melanocharis versteri. The sequence continues at coordinate 128,268 of VZTG01009266.1, read as the reverse complement.
CGACGCGGGGAAGCAAGGGACAGGCACCACAAAGTTTTAATATGGATGAGTACACAAATATAATTTTTACATTTTCCCCTGGATGCCTGCTGACAGAGAATCATACACTCAGCTCACTCTGCTTTAGGAACAGCTGCTGGCAGGAATCTGGATTTTCATTCTCCTTCAAAAAATGTAGGCACGGGAAATTCAGTAACTTGACCAACCAAGATTATTCCCAGATCAGCTATTATTTCTGTAGTATACATAATTTCTTTTTTCAAAGAATTTTCTTGAAACTTCACTTGGAAAACCTGAGCACTGTTGTAGAAAATATGAACATATGGGTAACCAGATGACTACATGGTGATTTGAAATAGAATATTAGTCCTGAAGATTCTTCCAGGAACATTTTAGAGAACAGATTAGTGTTTATACATTAGTCCCTTTTACTCACTCACTATATGAGTTTTACTCCGGTGACAACTTGCCAGTTTTTAGAAAACAACCATCCCAAGCTATTCCAGCCCTGTAACTATAAAAAGCGTGAGCCTCCTCTCCACAAAACGTGTGACAGCCCTGCGAAGTCTAAAAGCAGTTCTGCTTGTAAGACACAACCTTGTCCTTCAATCCTTTCCAATAGAAACAGTCACCTGCTCTCACAGTCCTAATGAATGCTATTTGCATAATGAGTTGACCTGAACTAATTACATAAAACCCCACTGCCATAAAGGGAAAGCTGAGCTGTCCAGTAAACTCATGTATGAGCCTGTCTTTGTGCCCCCTTTTCCCACCTTCCAGGTTAACTTTGACAGCAAATCGATTTTTGCTGAAGTTTTGATCTCCAAAGACACCTGGAACTTTTCCAAACCCACTGCTACATCACACCCTGTATCTGCTCTCCAGTTTTCTTGCACGCTGAGTAATTCTACTATCAGAACTCAAAAATTTTTGGAATTGAGAGGCCTTCCCTGAGATCAAACTAACATTGTGGGGTTTCATATGGCAGAGTTTTCACATGGCCACCATATGAACACGTCCTGCAAGATAAAGGGGTGATGGAGGAGAGGGGAATTTTAACTTCTCTTCCTGACACCTAGAACAGATCAAAGGCTGTGCCTGCAGGCTCACAGAGCCTGAGCACTGAGCATGACACACACCACATGAGAACCAATATTTGTATCTGCTGAAGCTATTTCCTACAGCTTTTACCAACTACTCAATGCCATTTTCGAGATGAATGAACAAAACAGCAAATGAATATCTAAAGAATGAGAGATGCTAGTTTTGCATTTGAGAAAATACATGGGAAGATCTGAAACTGGATTCCCTTACACCCATGTGACATTTCACAATTTTGTACCTAAGTAAACTTAATCTCATTTAATTCAAGGTTGAGAGCAATGTGCTACTTAGCCCTCATCAAACTCATTATTTCAGTTAAGCATGTTTATCTTTTAGAATAACAGGATGAAATATAACCAAAAAATGACTTATACAAGGCTTAGCACTCCTCAGCTCCATCCTCCTTCACCAAGGCTACCACCAGTCATTGAGAAACACTGAGCAAAATCAACTTATTTATCACTCAAAACGAAAGAGTGCCAGGAAATGCATCTATTGCACACGGTGTCAACTGTTTATTCCTGTGTCTGATTATCATTTCAGATCTCACAATGTCCACGTAATTACACACTGTCAACCCAAAGTCCTCTGACTCATCTCAAAGCAACATCCCAGGAATAGGTTTTAAGAATATTCTTTTCTCCAGGATTTCACAAATGCTGAGCTTATGCTTATTGTTCTAAGCCAAAGAAACTAATCAAAATCAGATTACGGTTCTAGAACAGGAGTTTCACACCAACAAGCAGACAGGAAGATATATGCATTAACAAGAAATCATATTTCCAGGTTAGCAAGCTTCAAGCTGAGAAGTCAAACATTTACAACTTGCAGTGACACAAACAACTCAGAGGCGGGAAAAAAACCTAATACCAAGGTGTTTTTTCTCTAGTTTACTATCAAATTAATCCAGAAGATTAAACATTTTAAATTATTTCCTATTATTTGTATGGGCCAACATCATCCTGCCTGTGACAGCAGAAGGACCAAGTTCTCAGCTGCCCTTTTTGACTCTCCTAAGCATTTTAATATCTCAACCTGACATTCCCTTCATATTGATTTTCTGCCAAACATATGAAGTAACATCCACACAAGGACCCGTGCAAAGCTCACACTGTGACCTGCTCTTCACTAGCACCAAACATTTCATATGGGTCTAAATGCACTTAATACTTTTAATATGATATTGTTATAAATGAAGTTCTTCTTCCTCTGCAGCAGAAAGCAAGCTGAATCCATGTATCCAGGCCAAGACATCAATGACATTCTGCCTTTGCTTTAACTCATGTGAACTTGATTTTCAAACTCCCCCAGCAGCACTGTTAGTGCTCCTGCACAGACACCATCCCCCAGAAGCTCCAGGTGAGCTTTAATTCTGCCACAATCCAGAGCTTGCAGCTCTCTAAGGCCAGGTCACGTTACTAATTGGGAACGAAGCAAATTAATGTAACACCAAACACTTGAAGAGTCCATGGCTCTCCACATCTTGTTTCAAGCTCTGGGGCTCTCCAAACAACCTTCCACCACTTCCTAAGATTTATTTCAAGTTGAAACTTCCGCCAAAAGTCATTTTATTCATAGTTTGATTCTCAGGGGAACGAAGGGAATGAACAGGGGGTTGTTCCTGTTGAACATCACCTACTGTATTATAACTTCCACTGCAATACTTACTGAAATACAAGACTAGATCACCTCGCAGAAACTGAGACATTCTTGATGTAGGATACATTTAACATGCTCGTATTTATTATGTGCCAGAAAGCCACCAATAGCCTGGGAAAAAGTCCCAATTACACCCCTTATTTCTCTTCCTGGGCTTGAGAGAAAGGCCATTAAGAAAGTCCTCAATACGGAAGTATCAAAGTACCAGACAGGATGTTTTTAAATTCCAAAAAAGAGACAGAGATGTGTTTAAAGATTATTTAATGAAAAGACCAAATGTTCTGAATGGTCATTTACAAGCACCATTTCCTCTGGATTGACAAAGAAGTGCCAAACACGGATGAAATGCAGTAGAAGAGTTCCTAACACATCGTTTGACAAGAACTGAAGTTTGTCCTCACCTATCAGTATCAGCTCCAGGACAGAAAGGGAAACTCCCAGTGCAAGGTGAAGCAAACATTAGGAATGCCAGCACAGGGATGGAGCTGTTCCTCAGGAGAGGTGAAAAGCACAGGCTGGGCACACTTTGAGAGATTTGTAGGGCTGCATTCCCACACCAAATGATCCTAAGAGAGGAACAGAAATGCTCCCCGCTTGCCTAGACCTACAACCATCCCATTCCTGCATAAATCTTAATTCTGTCAGCTGTCCAATTTTCATTACAGCAGTACTTTTGATTTCATAACAAATACCTTGGAAATGGTGAAGCCATATAACAGTGAAATTGAAATGGTCTGCAAAAAGTTCATAAACAAAGTGAGCCAGAATCTCGTAAAATGATTCTGAGGGCATTGTTCCTAGGACTGCACTTTATTAACAAATTTAGATATTCCTGATTTAAATTAGTGACTTAAAATAGAAATAACATCAGGATATAGCTGGAAATTGAATTCCAAACCAAGCCAGTTTTGCAGCTGTGACTGGCTACATCATGGAGGAATGACAGGGCAGCTTTGTGAACCTGAACAGTAGACCACAATTAAAAAAAACTATCATTATCACACTAAATCCCTGGGACTGCTCAGACCAGGAATAACACCTGGGATGCAGCAGTAAGAGAAACCCTCAGAACTGGGCTCTTCCCTCGGGCTGGGAGCCCACCAGCCCTGCAGCCAGGACGTGTGTGCACACAGCAGCATCCAGCACCCAGCACCGAGGGGCAGGGAGGAACCCAGGGCACAGAGCCAGGCAAGATCTGCTCCACATCACCTGACCTGGGACTGCTGGATGGGAATGCAGCTGCTCAGTCCCCACTGTACTCCGAACTGGATGCTTTACAGCTAATAAGACCTGCAAGGTATTCCGGGAATTCGGAGCACTGGGCAGAATGCTGCACAATCATCTAATGCCACGGAACAGATTAGCTCCAGCGCTGGATCAGAAGCAGCTCTGGATGTGCACAGCATGGAGCCCAGACTAATAAAGCCTCCTGTAGCTGAAGAACTGTGCAGAGAGGCTCTCCAGGAGTCATACCAGCTCTGGCAATACCTGCATTGAGTCAAATTTATTAACTCTGATTAGACACATGCTGGCTGTGCAGTCAACAATCTCCACACACTGCAGCTCCCTTCATCTTCCAAACTCCTTTAACCACTGCTGTGCACAGGAAATAGAACTTGGCATACTCAGTTTTGTTAGGCTGCTCCTCAGGTCCCCATAAGTGACCCAAAAGTGCTGACCAGGCACCAAGTGCACACCAAGTCCTCGATGTGCAAGCAAAGAATCTCCAGAGTCCATCCGTCCCCCCCAAGGCTGGCAGGGAGAACACCACACCAGGACACTGCTCCCTCACCAGGCTCAGATTCACCCTGGCTCTGCTGGAAGATGTTTAGGGAGCTGTAAAGGGTAAAAGCTAAAAGCCCACACTTCTGTCTGCAGGAATTCGGTGCGAAAGTCAAATATTGCTACTCCTGAAATTATCATAAATCACTGGCACATTCCTAATAATGGCTGCTTACTAATTCTTAATACTGGATTGTTGACTTCTGTTCTCATATAAAATTAGTACAGAAATGTCTGTTCTTCACAGCTTTATCACGTTACAAACTGCAGTTTCTTTCTTTATTACTCAAATGGCCTAAAATGCAGACTTACAGACTTTGTGACCTTTCTAAGTCCACACATACAATGCTTTCCTCTGGTTTATTATGTTTTTTTTAGAGCAGCCCCATACAGCATCAAACACACGGTTCCACCACAGGGCAAACACTTCCTCTCACCTCCCAAAAATATTTTGCTCATATATATAAACAAGTGCCAGTTTCTCCCCTTGCTCCCTCAGCCTGCTGCCCAACTGGGGGTTCCTGTGTCCTGAAAGCAAAAGGACAGAAGGAAACAACCTCTGTGTCAATCACAGAATATCAAGGGCCCTTAAAAAAACAATGGAGAAGTTATTAACTGTGAAATTCCTGCCTTCCTGGCTCCAACCAGGCTAATCATATTCCTTCCTCTGTCTGAAGCTGGGACAGGAGAGAAACTTAACTATTAAGATTCCCCTGATTATTGAGACACAGAATAAAAAACAAGCCTGGAAAGAAATAATGCTACCAGACTAGAGGAAGAATGAAGATGTTTATCAAGATCATTCTCCGAAACAAATGGAGCAAAAGACCTACACTTTACAAAGGTTATTTTGATCTGAATGATGTTTTTACTTTAGTCTTTTTTCTTGTCTTCTGGATAACTTCTGGGTGAGTAAAAAAACCTCAGTATTGGTAGGAAAATTTTCAATCTGTTCTTAAGGCAGAGGTCATGTTTTCCTGGAGGAGAAACTTTCTGTGGGTACTGATTCCAGCTGCATCCCTCATGCTCACACCATTGGAAGGGTCACATCCAATTCCAGTTCTGTTGTCTCAGGGAGCTCCACTCACAATAAGAGCAAAGAGGAGCTAAATTTAATCTCTACTGAAGGCACGATCAGCATAGATGGAAAAGAACAAAATGCATATGGAAGCAGAACTAGAACGCTGCTCAACTTGCAGCTATTTTAATCTTTTCTCAAGAAGAATATAACCAGATTCTTTGCTACTGCAAACGGAAGGAGAACACATTCTAACAACCCTGCAGTGTTACACCCCTCACATGCAGAACATCCCCTCCTTCTCAGGGCTAATATCACCAGGCCAAGGCTTTAGAAAGTTCAGAAGAATTTCAGGGTTCAGAAGTCCAATAAACAGGTAAAAGAACATCTGAAATATCAGACTTATGCATTTCTTATACAATTAATTTGGATAATATGAAAAAGCCTCAGTGCAATCACAATCCTTGACTTCTCATTCATTTATAGACAAGGTGTACAAGGAGTGGCTCTGAGAAGCAACATTAACAGATCACACCAAAAATAACTGTATCCAATATTTTGAGACAGAGCATTTTCAGCTTCGTGCTTTGTTCTCACAGCTGCAGGACAGATTTACTCTGAGTAAAAAACAAATCAGAGAAAACCCAAACTCCTTTTTCTTCAAAGTTTTAATGAGCTGATGCCCATTCACTCCACGAGAAATTTCCTCCTTCAAAGTCCCACAGACACTCGCCTGCTTCCCATGGACTGTGGAATCAATATAAAAGCCCAACATAAAAGCAATGCAAGTATTATTTATTCAAACTTGGCAAACTGTGCAGTTTTCCAATGCAATTTGATTTCTCATTACGCCACTGACTCGGTTTGAAAATTTTCAATACCCTAACATCAGTTACTTCAGGCAAACTGCAAATATTCAAGGCCTGAGGAGAAATCACCAAATTTACCTGGCTATGGAGGAAAAAAGGAAAGGACCCGGCTCTGATTGACAATCTCACAGCAAAAATCTCTTCTGCACATCCTTCTTTTTAGTTTAAAATATCTTGCAGTATTATACTAACTAATATTACTGAACACATCCCACCCAGAAATTTAAGCTGATACACAGGCTCTGGTTTAAACTGTCAGTTTTATTATTGTCTCCAAATAGAGCAATTATCTGGTTTTAACCCCATTAATGTGTGTGATATCCATCAGCCCCCAAATCCTGTCTGCCTTTCTACTGAGCATTGACAGCTTTGACCCAAATCAAAGTACTTCATATTTGTCATGAAATAAGTAGCACTCAGCTCCTTTCCACACAAGTTCAACAACTTTCAAGTTTGATTTAACATCTATACTCACATTGCTGCCTATCACACAACTCATTCCCCAACAGAAAAATCAAAACTACAGTGCTTTTAAATTTTTTCAATGGGTAGCTTTAAAGGAGCAGTGCTGCTACTTCAGCCTTTAATATCCAGAAATTATTCAAGTAACTTTGGGTTCAACCCCCAACTTGGCCGTTTATTTTACTTCATACTCAAAACATCTGGGTCTCCCTTTTGGCAATAATAAAGGTCCCTTTTCCTCCTCTGTTGCCAAGAGCTCCATGGCATCATCCTTGGAGATATGGCTCAGGGAACACGATGCAGCTGGAGGAATTCCTACAAGCGACTTTAAGGAAGAAGTGGTTACATCACAAGCTTGGGCAGAACCAATAAGCAATAAAAATGACTTAATGCATAAAAGACTCAAAGAGAAAGTCAGGAGTTACTGAACTCCAAGGAGTACCTAAGTTTCTCTTTGGAAGCACTGCCTTGGGAAGCAGGAACAGGAGCAGGGCCAACTGCCTGCAATGGTTTCACCAGAAAATCCTATTAGAGTCAAGAAATACGTTGTGATCATTAATGGAACTTCTCCTTTGCTCCCCGTATCACTTCCTCCCCGTAAGGAAAACCAGTCAGGATGCAGCATCCAGTAAAAAAAGTCAACCTTATCCATTACTTTCTGTCATCACCTCTTTATATTACTGCCCGAGGAAATAAAGCCAGACGATCTATAATGGAATTTCAATAAGGGCACCACGAGGAAGCCCAGGACAACCATATTACAGGATTATGGTGTGGGATAAATGAACTTCTTCATCCACGTGACGGGTTATTTCAGAAGCTTTTCCAAAAAACTGGGAGAGATACCACTGCAAGTTGCTAAGGGACCACTTTTTGAAGGAAAACTGTTTATAACAGTTATAACTTTGAGATCCCTTATTACAAACTTAGCAGGCTGGGTGGTCCTGCTTCACATTTTCAAAGCTGTCACAAGTAATAACCTTTATTACCAACTTCTCATTAGACTGAGAAAGATTATCTGCCCTCTCTCAGAAGGGCAGAGTACATGTCTGTGCATTTCAGCAGCACAGGAACTGTGTCTCTGTAACACTTTATAACTTTCAATATTAGAATCTTTTTTTTTTCCCCTAAATATCTCCTCATATGAGAAAATCTGACATTAGGATGGAGGACAGAACTACACAGATGGTCTCTGGCTTGGAACAAACCAGTAACACTGGCAAGGGAAGCAGGAGGAACAGGTTTAAATTTCAACATTTTCCCAAAGCCAACAGGAACAAACAAAAACGTCCTAATACCATACCCACGATCATTAAAAATTGCAATTAATGCCCTAAAGTGATACAGAAATGGACTAACCTTAGTACCAACCTGAGTGAGGATGAGAACAGAGACTCGTAAGTGTCAGAGTGTTTATCAATTACAACAGCAAGAAAATCCTTTAAATTCCAAAGAGGCAAGCAGAGGTGTTTGCCCAGTCTCTTAACTTAGCAGCAGGTTTCCAGAAATACTGAGTTACATGCAGCAGGACAGTAGCTTATACCTGTCTTCAGAAGACTTTAATGTACAAGAATTAATGATTTCCTTCAACTACCATTCAAGGAAGCAAAAAAAAGCTTGATCCAGCTTGATCCATAAACCCTCAAGCAGAGATGGTCTCTGCTGAAGCAGCTTCTCAGTTTATGCCAAGGTTTTAGAAATTTCTCCCATTTCAAATCTGAAAAAATTAGGAATTCACACTTTGTAACTTCAAAACACTCGTACAGAATGATAAAAACAGGGTTATTGTCTCATTACTCCACTGACTATTGTGAAGGGAACAGGACTTTATCCAAGGAACACGATCTGTTGGGGTACCCCTTAATTGTCTATCAGTTTTAATAGTTCACCAATTTTCGTAAAGACAGAAAAATAGACATGGTTAAACCATTTTTTACAACCATGAGTAATCTCTCCAGGTCAGGGCTGAAAGCCTATGAAAAAAGGAAAAAGCAAATTTTAGCATTCACATCTCCAAGCCATGCTGCCCCTGCTGACAAGCCTTAAAAGCTTGTATTAATCAAACTATTTCCAGAAGTCAGAAATTGCTGTGAACAATTCGGAAGAAAACCTGCAAGTACAACTATTATTGCATTTTTTAGCAGAAGAAACAGAACCCTGTTCCTGTCTGAACGAGGCAATACCAGCTCTGCTCCCCACACCATCCATATATAGTAAGGAATGCTCGGGGCACTGTGGTGCTCCTTCTCCCAGGGATCTGTGCCAAGCAGAACCAGGAGAAAAGAGAGATTTGCAGGATCATCTCCTGCTGAACTCAAACTGGATGCTTAAAAAAAGGGGTGCATCCTCCCAGGCCAACAGAAGGATTGTAAGGAGCAAAGAGCACGTTGCACACTTGAGTTCAATTTGGCAGCCAAAAAGCCAATACTGATAAATGCTGCCCCATTCAAACAGAGCAAACAGGAACAGCTCTCGACTTCTCTGTCTGCAGGGGGAATTGCCCATCACAGCTCAGCCAAGGGACATCATCTCCTGAGGAAGCCACAAGGGCAACCAGCCACAAAATCCACCTTGGCGAAGAGCTGAGAGCGCCCAGCTTCTGTGATAATTACTCTGGTAATTCCACTCTCCCAGAAGGGTTTCAAATGCAGGGGTCAGCTGCTCGGAAGTGTTTCAGTACCCAGAAGTTCCCTTTTCTCTCTTCTATTCCTAATATACTACAGGACATCTATTCCACTCAGAGTTACCAAATACAAGTATGAAAATGCACATGGAACGTCTGTAACATCTGCATGAACCCAAAAATCCTCTCTTCTTTTTGGGATCCTCTTACTAAAACACCTTGAAACAAGCAGAAAGAGCTAGAGAAGAGATTATCTCCAAGGAACTGAGAACATGAACTAAAATGGAGTTAACTCTGAGCCAATAGGAATTGGTTTGTTCTGTTCCATGTGGAAGGAAGGTGCAGCTTGAGAGGAACTCCAGTTCAACAGACACAGCTAAAATGAAGCTGAGCCAGAGGAAAAGCAAAGTCAGGACTGTGCTGATCTGATCCATGACAGAGAGACTTCAAGACCTACATACTCATGTATTCTCCAAGAACAAAAGGAGGTTAAGTGCTTTGAATTCATCATCGTTGCACTCAGGAGCAGGATTATTTAAGGATTGCTGTGCTCGACAGCATGAAATTCAGCCAACACTTATGGTATTTCTGGGATGGCAAGCAGCATAATCCTTCTAATATGAGGAAGCTCAAAGAAGCAAAACCCTTTTGATGAAATTATTTAAGCTAAATAAAGTTCACCCAAATAATTCCAGACCACTGATGCAGCAGTTCTTACCCAACAGTAACACAGACACTTCAGCATTTCCTACAGATCTGGAAGAAATGACTGCTAAATCTTTAAGTGTTTTGCTTAAGCAAATACCCTCATAAATCTTCGTCAAGTATAAAAAGAACCTGCTAAAATCAAACAAACAAGCCACAGAAGAGAATAATGTTTAAAAGCTCTGATGTAATGTCCAGTGCTGATCAGCTCTTCCAACTGAATTACAGCTCCACTGCAGTGGAAGTGTCCTTATTCCACTTGCTTTGTAACCACTGCTTTCAGAAGCTCAAGAATCCTGTGGTTACAGAACCTCCTGTCTGCATAAATGAGACCCAAATTTGTTTTTCCACGAGTTCTTGTGGGTCAGTGACCTATTACAAAAACGTTTTTGATGAAATCAGGTTCGTTTATTTTCATGTTGCTAAAATAAACCTCGTTGTTTTGTGGCCCTGGTCAGAGGCACTAATGCAAACCAAACCCTCTCACTGAAGCATTGCATCCTGCTCCTGCTCCTGCCCTCAGCTTCTCCTGCCCTTTTCCTGTGTTTGGACTCCTCCTGGGCTGGCCTATTGACAGAGCTGCTAATGGCTTCCCTTGGAAAAGAGGGGCCCATTTTTAATTTTTGATTTTTTTCATAACGTTCGCCAAAGAAATGAAAGGTTTGCTCTTGGGCCAGCCCTAACCAAGAGCTTGGCTGTCCAGCAATGGCTGAGTGACGTATAAATACATAATTATGTGCTACAGACAGAGCAAGCCATGAAATCTGAGGGTATTAGTGCCCTCTAGGAGTCCGCAGGACATAAACACAGTAATTAGGAACTATCGTTTTTCCAACTGCTCGTACCCAATTAGGAAATATCACCTCTACACATCTTCAAAGAATAAGTGGTTTCTTATAACGATTTCATTCACTGAATAGTCCCCAAAGGGGAAGGAAGTGACAGCTACTGTATAATTTTTAAATTTATTTCTACAACAGTCCCGTAAAAATAAACACAGAAATGGGGATCTTGGACAAAACTCATGGATGAGAAAGAGTGGGAGGGATTCATCTTTGAATTAATTTATAACTAATACAGGATTATTTTTTTTTGGTGGGGTTTTTTTGATGTGCTTGGTTGGTTGGTTGGTTTGGGGTTTTTTTGTTTTGGTTTTTTTTGCTAAATAAAGTTGGTCCAGTAGAAACCCAACACAGCAGGCAGTGCAGGGGACTGACAAACCATCAGCTGATCAAGGTTCTCTTGTTCCTTTTTTACCTTTTCTCTCCATTTTATCTCCAGATTACGTGGACAAGCCCTACCCCTTGCAAGGTACTCATCATCAGCAGAAGGATGAAATTTCTACCATTTAAGAATGTTTGTGCCCCTCAGATCAAGCAGAATTCCAATAAAAGTGTCTGAGGTGCAGGAACACACATTAGCACACGTGGAGCAAGTTTTGCCAGGCTGGCTGGGGATTGATTTCCTCCATTCACCTGCACCTACTTTTTCAGCCCTGAAACTTCAAGTGCAGCAAATGCAGAATTTTTGGTTTTTGTTTTTTTTTTTTTGGGAAAATTGACAGCTTGCCATAATTTCAACAGGGTCACAGAGAAAGGACAAGGCAATTTTTAGGTTTTTTCTCAAATGATCATAAGAAATACAAACTATTTCCAAGCAGATAACCTGTATTTGCATCACAGCAGCTCACCTGTGCAGAAAAGACACATATTTCAGTGCCTGCAGTAATGCTTGAGTCATTTCAATAAAAACTAAAGTTATGAGCTTTAATATGAGGAAAAAAGCCCCAACATGAAGATCCAAGCCACAGATGCCTCTCATTTGAGGTAACACCCTGACCAGAGCACATGACACAGCTGAGCACTGCTCTTTTTCACCTACCCAGCACCCACAGAACGACAAAGCCTGCCTCCAAAAAAAGCCCCAAATGTATTTATTTCATGTTTAAGCTTTTTCTTACGCTTCCGTAAGTCACGTTCCCAGTGATGCTTCTAAAACTCAACTGACCTTTTCACAGTGTGGTTTAAACTGCTGAAATCTTAGAACAGAACCACAGACAGCTTTATTAAGACACTGAACAGGAGAGTGGCTTTCTATACGAGCAAAACACAGACCGCGCACATCTGAAAATGACCCAGGTTTTGCTTCTAGAAGTCATTTCGAGCTTTATTTTTTGTCTGTTTCACCACAGTCTTACTCCACGAGTGATCTATACTGACACTTGAACCACTGTGTCTCCCAGAAAATAAACAAGTTCTACCTGCAAGCCCCTACTGACAGGAGAAGGTAAACACTAATTAATCTTGAGATACTGAGGCATGGACATTACAGAAGTGTCTCTGTGTGAATATAAATTGCTTGGTTATTATGTTGCACATTCATATTACACAATATTCAGTTCTAACCATGAACAGAATACTTATTATTAAATTCTGGTTCTAAAAAGCCATTTTTTATTTGGCTTTTCCAAAAAATAACATGAATTCTTTAGTTTCAAGGTTCTAGTGACCTCTGTGGTACATCTTTTGAAGAAAATTCAATTAGTTGCTACAAATAACTCCTGACTAAACTGATGGCTACAGATATGAAGTCAACAAAATTCAAAGGGAAATTCATGTATTTTGGATTATAAAAATGTTAAGACAGTCTTAAAGCTTTAAGTATGCTTCATTTTGGGATGTGCATTTACTGCTCACAGCACACACGGAAAATTATTTATCATTCCTGGTCACTACCACTGTACTACAGCCAAAATAAAGGAACATTTTCTCTGAAAAATTAATGTAAACGATAGAACACTTTATTAACTATATGAACTGGGTATCTGCATGACCTAGGCCTTACTGGAGTATTTTCTCCCATGCTTAACTGCTGTGAGAATCTTGACTCTATATGGAAATGTATGTACCATACATCTTGCAGCATTCCCTTCCAGAAAGAATGGCTTTTTGGACTAACAGCTGCAAATCCCCCTCCTCTCCCAGTTTTATGTTGACTGTATCTCTGAAGTGTGGGAACAGCAACCAGAGAGCTCCTCGAAATAAAAAAGAAAAATAATCATTCCTGACCGTATCTGATACATCACTTACACAAATGAGTAACATTTCTCTAAATCACTGGCACTTAAATAGCGTAAGAAAAATACATCTCAGTGAAATCTTCCAGAGCAGCCAGTGCACAGTATTGACAGATGAGATGTGAGCCATATCTTGGGAACATTTATTTTGGCTGCGTGAGCCAAGAGCAGCACATAATGCTGAATCAAAGGCAATACAAAATTAATGAGCTTCCTTCTTCCTTCCAAGAATTAACAAAGGTGAGCTGTCAGCTTGAGCCAAGATGAGACTGGATCCAGTGTGGTACTTGCACTCCTCCCCAGAGGCTGACTGAGGTGCACTATTCACACTCAACCTGCCAATATCTATTTCACTGTTTTATCCTTTTATTTGCAGACACGCTCCCCCACACAGATCCACCAAGAGCTGCTCTGTCCCTGCTACTGGTTTTCTCCTGTGTGATTCTAAAGGTAAAGTACTGACCACAGCTCAGCAATCCACCATCTGCATCTCTCATGGCAGTTTCCATCATATCTCATGAATAAAGTTTGTATTTATTATTTTATTCACATTCCTCAGGGAAGCTACTGATTTTGCCTGGGTTTTTGTTAATTAAGCGTTATAAGAAACAGGAATTTCTTACTGGTGACTTGACAGGTCTCTAAAGTCAGATACCCAGCGTGAGCTCCTGCAGGGGTGAAGGGCAGCTGGAAGTCCATTAAATACCTCTGCTCCAGGCACGATTAAACACTGCCAAAGCATCTCAGCCCTCTCCATGACAAGGACAGCGTATCCCTGCTACTTAAAAGGTGTTCAGCCAGTTCAGCAGGGGCAGAGTGAGATTTGGAAAAGACAAGCAGCTCAGTTTCTTGCAACAGGTGCAAATCAGCAAACCTCCATCTCTGGGGCTGACTTGCAGCCCAGGCAGCTCCACATCCCATTTCCAGCAGTGCCAATATCCAGCTGCACACAGGGCAAGGCTGGATCATCCTCCTCTTTTTTGCTGCCAGCTTTCCACCCTTTCCACCCGGATTTCTCAGCTGGATGAGGCGTATTCAACAGCCCTGAGTGGAGATGCCTTTGGTGAGTCTGATTTGAGGAAGGAAGGGCAAGTGAACACCCCTGCAGGGTACAGCTGAGAGGAGACCGAGCCTCCCTGCAGCCTCCTGGGTCTGAGCCAGCAGCAGGGTCACACTGCAGCGCCAGGCAGTGATGTGAGGAACACTTGTGAACATGGAAAGCTGCTACACGAGGGGGATGCTGCTGCTCTGTTGCTACCAGGGTCAGAAAACAGCAGATGAAGAAGAGATGGTAACATGGTCCACCCTTAAGCAGTAAAAACTGCATTACAGCCCCTAACTGCAGACCCACTCTCCAAAACAACACAATTCTTGAACAAAGCAGTCAGAATGTACCCATGCAAGAGAAAACAATTAGTCCCTCCAAAGAAATTGATAACTTTGCCATGTATTTTTCAGAGACACTGCCTGAAAGGGAAGCTCTGGACAAAACCTCAGACTCGAGAGTAAAAAGGAATGGAAGGGACTTAAATAATACTAGAAAAATTCTGCAGCACCGTTGGAGAGCTCCGTTCTCCATGATCGTCCCATCAGCATCCAGGAATAAAACCAACAACACCCTGTCAGAAACTCCCACCCAAAACATTCTGGCTCATCATGTTGGACTTCTCACAATGTAAACAGCACACAGACACCCATCTGAAAAGCAATGCTAAATTTGCTTGAAAATGCAAGGTAAGAGACACTGCTTGGTTACAGGACTCCTTTATGACTGGAATAATTTCTCAGAGGATGTGGGGAAAAAGTTATGAACAATAATAATTAAATATTACCAATATCAATAAATATTACTTAAATTCGCAGGCATCAGCCAATGCAACAAGGAGCTTCACATTGCTTAGCTCACAGGTGCAGGCAGCACAAGAACTAAATACTAACCTATCCTTCCACCCAGGAGACCAGAACACCCCTCCAAGTGTCACAAACTGGATTTCTGTTTCTTTATTCTTTGCCAGCTCCCGCAAAGCGTGGCTGAGTTTACAGGTGAACTGACAGAAATTTTTCCCCCATTTACAAAAGATGGCATCACTGACACCTAGACTGTGACCCGGGGTTGGACACCCCAGGAATGTTTTTCCCTCATGAAGGCGGCTGCTGCAGCAGTAATTCTGCCCAGCAGGGAAGTGCAGCTCAGGTTTTGATGTATCCTACACCCAGCTCCTCAGGAGCCAGGGGGATGCTGCTGTGTCTGGTGTGAATGCAGAGAAATCCATCAGTCCAGAGTGCCAAGAGACACCTCCAGCAGTGCCTGGCACAAACCTGGCACTGCACCAACTCACCTGGGCTGGCTGGAGCAGCACAAGGAAAACACACAATGGGTAAAACTGGTTAAATATCCAGCCACAGCTCTAAATCCATGTTAGGTATCTTTGCTCTCCTGCATTTCCAGATAAGCACTTCATGAGCTCGGATTCCGAATGGGATGTGTTACCCACCACGCCACAGGAAAATGGGGACCAAAACAGTAAGGCTTTTTTTTCCTGAAAGGTCACATTCGAACTGTGTGACATCTTCACAGACCCATGTGGCCTCTGAAAGGGGTAGAGCATGCAGCTCCAGCAGAAACATCCAAACTGCACACGCTGCAAACCTCGTGTAAACACCAAGGACTGGTCCCTGCTGCCAAGGACTGGCTTTTGTTTACAGCAGCAAAGAACTGCCCCATGCTTTTATTGCTTTCCCAGCTACTCTGGAGCACCTACCAATCTCTGCACTCAGCATGGTAATTGTGGAAGATGCTTTTTGTATTGCATGATTTATTTAAAGCCCGTTCCATCTCAATTTATGAAATCCAGATTGTGAAGCACCACATAACCATTTATTCTTTTCCTTAGTGTCTTTGGTCACTAATAGCAATTTTACAGCACGCTGTGCCAAATAAATATACTTTAATACCTTAATCAAGCATCTGGGAAGCTGCTTACAAAGACTCAATGCACAGTAGCATCACCGCAGTTAAAAATCAAACATAATTTCCATTTTGACCTCTGTCTTCACACACACCAAACCAAAACCATGCCAGGGTTAAAATCTGGATTCTAGCTTTTTGCTATTTTCTTAGAGCTAATTATTTTTCCCAACTTTGAGAAGATTTGATTTGGCCACGCTTATACATTTTTCCCCCCTCCCCTAAACAACAAAAACACAGTTTTAGTGTTTTCAGATGTTGAGATCTTTTATGCTTGCTAAAGACACTAATTTGAGTAGAAAGAAGCAGCCATCAGCCAAAGTCCATTCTTTTGAAGATTATAGAGCTACGTGACAATTTCTGGCAGTTGGCCGTGGAAAAGTCAGGATCTGTTGGTGTCTTACATCCTGCCTCATTTTTCACAGGAATGTGTGACATGCATGTGGCTCTGGAAGAAATGGCAGCTCATCTTCCAGGCCCACCAATTCACCTCTTGATCCTCCTGGCACATGAAATTTCATAATCATTTTATCTTAAAATCCTACAGGGTGTTAACAGCGAAGCATAAAACTGGAATGCTAAAATCCCAAAGAGGGGTCAGCTACCTCGCCACTGATCTTTGTGTTCTGGAATAAGGCAATGCAACCTCACTGCAATGAAAGCACTGGAAACATTTTGGCTTTTCCACTGTGGTGGAAAAGGAACCTCTGCTCGTTCTCAGGATTCTGGATCTTAGGATTCAGCAGAACGACTTACACTGAATTTTGCTGACACAACAGGTTAGATTCCTGCACTTTTCAAAGGTTGGGTACAAAAATGCCAAAATAACAAGTGGCTTCTACCTTCCCCTTCCACAAGGTTTCGTTTCTCAGCTTTGTGCTGTCACTCTAACACACACTCTAACATAATGTTCTTTCTCCAACTGATATGGCCAGATTTTATGGAGCCAATATCCAGTTCTGACCATATCCTCCTTCACTGGCATTGTGAGCATTAATGTCTCACCAAAAAAAAATAAAAATCAGAGTAAAATCCAAATAATTGGAGGGCTGTCCCCATGGCATATTTTGTAGCAGTGGGCATCAGTGCTAAAGAAATTTTATTTGAAGTTTACTCTTACAGGACATGTCGGACAAAATTCTGCTGATTTGCTCAGATAATAATGATGGAAATGCTGCAATATCCAGACAAGTGAAACTAAAATGAGCTACAATATTCACCTGAGCTTATTCCCTCTGAATGCTTACCATGAGGAGTGGAACATACTTCCACTGCTCCTTCGAATCAAAACCTTTATACATGGTATTTTGCCAGGAATAGAAATTACTCCTGTTCTTTAAAGTCTGACCCAATGCAGCTGCTTTGTTTAAAAATAAGTTAACGATTACTTTTGCATCCACTTCAGCAGATCAAAAAAGAACATTATTCCAAAAATCGAAGCAATATAAGCGATTTTTATTTGTTATTTGAAAGAAATTAAATGGAAAAAAGCCAGGGTTTTTTTAAATGCAACCAACATACTTTCTTCATTAACATTTTGCAATGTTTGACAATACTTAATAAAATAGCTTTAATATTACCTAAAATGTTGCAATTTAGCCTTTATAAGTTATGCCAAACTTTCCACAGTCCATTCTCCAAAGCCTACTGACTCACAGCAAAAAAGCCAGACTTACAGTTTTGTCCTAAAAATGATTTAAGCTAAAATACCAAAAAAGTTGCAAGTTTCCAGGCCTCCCTTTCATACTACATTAATTTAGGAAATATTTTAATGACAGGCAATCCTAAAAGAGAAGCAGAGATGCAGTATGGTGAACAGGCCAAGTTAAGAGTTTGTACAGGGGAAAAAACAAAAAATTGAGATTTTCAACCACCACAGACTTAAAGAGACACTATTAAAGGTATCATATTTCCTGCCTCCTGCTTTCACAATCTATATTGTTCTCAGTTGCAGGCAGAGCAGGCTCTGCAGAAACACAACACACAGATGACACTTGAGTTTTGTTTCTGGCTACCAAGAGCCAGCCCTTCTCCTGGAATTTTTTCAAAACTCTTTCAAAATTTAACAACATGAACCTTTATTTAAATATAGATATGAGAAAACTACATGAAACTCTAGCTAAATATAGGTATGAGAAAGATTTATTTATATATGTATACACAAGTATAGAAAATGAGCTTAAAACTAGGACTTGGTAGTTAGGACACTGACTCTTCAAGATGAGCTATAATGTGAAAAAGCTGTATTCTACAATGCCAGGCTATGTTTAATTTTAGAAAATTAAACTGTGGAGGTTTTTTTGCTGAAATAAATCAGCTATGGCAAAACTCTGCACCTGAAAGTACTTTCTAATTGAATATAGGTGAAAATCTGTTATAATCAGAATTTAAAACTCATCTCCCTTATTGCCATAGATGGAGCTTTCTGATTCATGACAAAAGTGCTGAGTAAATTAATTTTAAATGTCCAGTGCACTCGTTAAACAACTCAAATGCAAATCTAATCCTGAGATCATCTGAAACAGCTTTAGTACAGCATTAGCTCAATACTCTAGACTTCACCTGAACAACTGCTAGTGGGCACTTAACTCCTGAAAGCTGCTTTAGAAAATATCAGTGGGAAAATAACAAGTCCTACAAGAAATGCCTTGCAGATAACAGTTACCAATCAAGCATAACAAGCCTGCATTCCAAACCAGCTGGTGATATTGTTCTGGTCACCTACCTCTAACAAAGAATAATTCCCCAAGGTATTTCAGTTTTACAGAGATTTTGTTCTGCTCCCACCATCAGCAGACAGAATTAATGACGATGCCAAGGAGCACACTGAGCTCAGAGCAGCAACAGGATGGAGAATTAACTTTGTCCTTTCTGATATTTAGGCTTCTACTCCTGCAGTGCCAAGAGTTTTCTATAAACTGATTCCAGATTAAGAGATGTCTTATATTCACCTTCTCCAAAAAAAAAGAAATTAACTCAACTGCTATCAAAAGCAGAGGAAATCTACAATCTGTCCTCCTCTAAGTCTTCCATGGTACCCTGGAATCCACTGCTGTCACTGGCATTATGCTGCTTCAGAGGAAATGAAGCTCATCAGAAAACTAAATATCAAGGCAGTTTTAGAAATACTGTGGTTCTCAAAGGAGACAACTGCAATCTCCATCAGTATAGACATACACAAAATACAAAAACATACAATACTATGAAATTATTATTTAAAAAATTTCACCCACATACCAATTTTAAGACTCACCCAGATAATGTCCTTTTGATAATGTTATTGAGATTCTGGTTTCACTGCCAATTCTATTTTCTTGGCAGCTACTCTACATTTTATTTCAAGTATTAGCTATCATGTAATATAAATTCAGCCGTGTTTAAGAGCACACTTTAATTTAGGAAGGTACTCATCTCTCTCTTTCTTAAAGAAAAGTAATTTTATTAACATTTTATATTATGGATGACCACTAACAGTGAGGTAGAAAATCTGCAGCTTTTCCACAGGTATAAATAGAGATACTTACAGCCGTTCAAGTTGTTTCAGATCCTGAAATGCTCCACGTTCTATCACACTGATCTGATTTTCTTCCAAGTGTCTGCAATTCCAGAAATGCCAGTTAATTATAAAACAATATAAAAGTACCCCCACTCCTCTTCAAACATTATTAAAATGCTTTTCACCTAAGTATCAATACCAGTTTTAATTGGAGATTATTAAAGAAATCGGGGCAGAGGAGCAGTGTTTCTCTTGGTCACTAACAGGAAATTGACTCCAAATTTGCCTCCTGACCTCCACTTTCGGTAAATATTTTTGTTCCTTAACTTCTGTAACCACATCTTGCTCAGAAGGGTGCTGGTCTGGAGGTTGGTGGTTACATCCCTGGAACATTCCTAATCTTTCTGGGATATTTGTGTCACATAATTGAGATAAATGACTTCTACAGCCCATAAGAGGAATCCACTCAATGGCAATGTAATTTTTGGTGCAGACTGTTCTACACAGATTTCAGGCTTGCTCTGGAGCAAACCCTCTGTAAGTGCTCCAAAGGGGTTCATTCCACCTCCCCAGGAACAGCAGCCGTGTGACACAACTCTCCAGTCCTGCTGTACAACAAAAACACCAGGACAGGTCCCAGCTTTCCATCGTGTCTGACCCTGCCTTTCTCCCCCTCAACACCAACACTGGCATGAGCTACAGGCAAAAGACACTGAGTTCTGTCTGATTTACAGCGTGCAGGGGATGACTGCCATTCCCACAGCAGAAATGCTCTCGATAGGCGACGTGGAAGCCAAGGAAGAGAGATTCCAACAGTCCCGTGTGAGGTGCCCTTTTCCCTCCCTCCAGCACACACCGATTCCTGCTTCTATGAGAGCACTCATGCAGGGACCAAACACCTCTGAACGTCCTGTGGGAACACCTCTGAACGTTCTGTGGGGTGTGAACACCTCTGAACGTTCTGTGTAAACACCTCTGAACGTTCTGTGGGGTGTGAACACCTCTGAACGTTCTGTGGGAACACCTCTGAACGCTCTGTGTGAACACCTCTGAACGTTCTGTGCGAACACCTCTGAACACTCTGTGTGAACACCTCTGAACGCTCTGTGTGAACACCTCTGAACACTCTGTGGGAACACCTCTGAACACTCTGTGGGAACACCTCTGAACGTTCTGTGGGAACACCTCTGAACGTTGTGTGAACACCTCTGAACGTTCTGGGTGAACACCTCTGAATGCTCTGTGTGAACACCTCTGAACGTTCTCTGTGAACACCTCTGAACACTCTGTACGAACACCTCTAAACGTTCTCTGTGGGAACACCTCTGAACGTTCTGTGCGAACACCTCTGAACGTTCTGTGCGAACACCTCTGAACGTTCTGTGCGAACACCTCTGAACGTTCTGTGCGAACACCTCTGAACGTTCTGTGCGAACACCTCTGAACGTTCTGTGCGAACACCTCTGAACGTTCTGTGCGAACACCTCTGAACGTTCTGTGCGAACACCTCTGAACGTTCTGTGCGAACACCTCTGAACGTTCTGTGCGAACACCTCTGAACGTTCTGTGCGAACACCTCTGAACGTTCTGTGCGAACACCTCTGAACGTTCTGTGCGAACACCTCTGAACGTTCTGTGCGAACACCTCTGAACGTTCTGTGCGAACACCTCTGAACGTTCTGTGCGAACACCTCTGAACGTTCTGTGCGAACACCTCTGAACGTTCTGTGCGAACACCTCTGAACGTTCTGTGCGAACACCTCTGAACGTTCTGTGCGAACACCTCTGAACGTTCTGTGCGAACACCTCTGAACGTTCTGTGCGAACACCTCTGAACGTTCTGTGCGAACACCTCTGAACACTCTGTGTGAACACCTCTGAACATTCTGTGTGGCTTCAGCTAAAACACAGAGAGGAAGAACTCAGCACACAGCGAGTCTGGGCTCAGGGAGGACCAGGGAAA
This sequence comes from Melanocharis versteri, assembly GCA_013397845.1. NCBI lineage: Eukaryota > Metazoa > Chordata > Aves > Passeriformes > Melanocharitidae > Melanocharis > Melanocharis versteri. The sequence continues at coordinate 106,543 of VZTG01009266.1, read as the reverse complement.
AGCACAGTTCTTGCCTGTCCAACAGCCACTCCTCTGCCCTCAACCCTCTGAGGATGCTCAGAGCAGCTCGACTGGATAGCAGCTGAGGGCACAGACAGGCAAGGGTGTATTCCACAGGTGAGACCAAGATGAAAATATAAAACTACAAAACTCAAGCAGGTGAACTAGAGAGTTGTGTTGCTTAAAGGAGAGGGAGGAAATACTGTGTGAAGGAAAGGGAAAAGGATGGAGCTATATAAGGGATGAAAGGAAAAGGTGCACAAGGGAATATTTTGTATGTGTGGTGTTTGCTTGAGACTGGAGGATTTTTTTCTGTTGTACAGGGCTACGAGTTTCCAGGTCACTCGTTCCTATTCCTCATCCTGATGTGTGCAAACAGGACTAGGCTGCCTTTCTAGGAACACTGGGACAGGCTGCAGATTTCTGTCTTCTCACTATAACCCCCAGCAAACAGGGCACGCAGGAAAAAAAGGGGTTTAGTGACAGAATTATCAAGAGCCCGTAGGAGAAACCAAAGAAAAGTTAAGCAAAATCTGAAGGATGTTTTCTTCCAATGGCTTCTGTGGCACACACCACACTACACAAAGTCTGAGCAAATGAGTTGCATAAACCTGGAATGAACATGGGACAAAAGCTCCACGTAAAGATGGCAGCTGTTCATTTGGGTTATTCCTGAAGGCATAAAAGACTGCAGCAGCATCAGGCAATGTCTGACACTATAAAATCCCAACCAATCTGAAACAACTACAGGCATTAATATAGTATAGAACACAGATTTTAATAGACTCTCAAACTGGTATTGACAGTTGGGACGGAAGCCAAGGAAATCTAAACAACTCCTCTGCTGGAGATGAGAGAAACACCACAAGAACAAAAAGTCTTCCCACAGATTTGAGGTGTTTTCTTAGTGTATGACAACTTGTTCACAAGTATCAAGGTAGCAGGAGCAAAGACTCATCTTTTCCACAGCAGGATTTAAATTATTACTTGAATTATCACTAAAGAACTGTAACAGTTCAACAGTTGCAGCTTTAAGAGGTTGTTTTAGAAGATACTCAAAGGAAAACTCTTCATCACTAACTTAGTGGTGCTGTTTGAGGTTCATGTAGAGAAAACAGGAAACCAGGAATGACAAAAGTCTGCAGTCAAGGCCTGTTCAGAGGTATGGTTAAGCTCTTGACAGATACTCTGAGATCATGAGACAGCACCACCTGGAATCTTTGTATTTATGACTGCATACTAGACCAAAAATCTCACCAGTTTCCCTGTGTACAACTTCTACAGCTACTCTTGATCAACTTCTGCTTAATCTTATGCAAAATGCTATTAATGGGACTGTACCTTAAAGTGCCCAAGATGTGAAAGTCCTATTTGCTAGTGTTTCAATAGAACTGATTAATGCATGAGTGATTGTAAAGCAGACCAAAATCTTTACCACATGACTTATTCCAAGCTCGTAAGAAACAACTGAACAGCTCTGAAACTACAGTCACTTTAGTCTAGAACTAAAATTTACTATTTTGCATGACAAACTGTTCCAGTTGCCTGGTTTAAAAGAATACCAACAACTGAATAATGTGCCAAAGTGACTAGAATTTGATCTCTGGAATTATGGACGTTCTAAGCAGTAGCACCCTAAAATAGTCTGGTAAAAAACAGACAAGTTTTGTGTTATACTCACAGGACACGAAGGTTCTTCAGCCCCGCAAAGTCCGTCTTCGTGATTCTTGTGATGTTATTTTTTTCTAGATCCCTGCAGAGGAAAAAGCAAGCAGCATTCAGACACTATAACTCACACCCAAAATTCCATCAGCAGAAAATATCTGCATCACCGGAGCACCCACCAGCTGCTCAAACAGTACAAACAAACATTTCCATTAAAATCTCAAAAAGCAAGTCATCGATCCTGATGCATTTTTCCTCCTCCGCCTCCTCCTCCTCTGTGTTGCTCTCACAGATGAAGTTTCTCCCATTCTTAGTTCTAGTATCAGTGCTCAGTCTATGCTTCTTTCTCCCCCAAAGACTCAATTCTGTGCGAGGCTGTGGATATCCAACACCCACTGGTACAAAACAGCTGAAACAAGAGTACGGGGCCCTAAAATTGTTATTCTAAACCCAAGTGAGTCCAAGCTGCTGCAGCAACTTTGGCCTCACAGAGCCTGAAAAGAGAACAACTCAGTGACTCCTAATTGTGGTCCTACCCAGGTGACTGGAATATCCACTGGTGCCATTTCTGGCTTGCCATTTTCTCCCCTCTAGACCTGCCTTTGCCATGAACCCCTGAAGTTCTGCCAGCTGAGCACGTCCTGTTGTTTGGCCTTAGATATTTCATGGATTTTAGTCCTGTCCACACTGCTCTCCCTGACCCAGTGCTATCCAACAGGGACAAGACAAACAGCTGGTCTTCATGTCATCAAAAATATGGCATGTAGACACAAAATGTATAGCATTTTTAGCAAAACTTTTTCAAACATTTGACATCAATCTTTCATTGAGGAAGATATAAGCAAGACCTTAACTGGATTGAAGCAGCATGCGATGCACTAGAGCACAGAAATAAGTGTTTAAGAATATTGGAATTTACTTTTAATGGTTATTGACAGACATCAAAATAATACTAATAAAATCCTTAAGTCATAAAATGGATTATAAACAGATTTTACAAACTGTAGGAGTTACTTCATGCATCTTAGCACAAGACATTTATAGAAGACAAAAAACATTCTCCTGTGAGGAAAGCACAGATGGAAAGTAAGGATAAAGATAAGGAAATGAGGGGAGAAAAGTCCCTATGTTTCAGATATATGAACAAGACAGCCAGTACCCCTGTTTGACTTATGTCAGCTGGATTTTAAAAAGTTCACTGAAGAAAAGAAACCACAAAGGCTCTACAGGGCACTTTCACTGCCCGTACCAGCCACTCTCCTCCATTTCTCTTTATCCTCTCGATTGACTCATGCCTTTCCCCAAGAATACCTTTGAATCACTGCCTACATTTTTCAGATTTTCCAGCTTAATTTCCTCTTCTGTTCTCAGCTCAGTTCTCCTACCCTGGTGCATCATTAACGACTCACTGGTGCGCCAGTGAGCTGATTACAAGAAACGCTGGAAAGAATTACGTCTGGAGTAAGCAACGCGTAAATAGCTTGTGCTTGACTTGCACGCTGCTCCCCATCTGCTTTTCATGGCATTCCATCACAAGCTTCCCCTTTATCTCAGAGAAGCTCTAGCAAAACACAGCATTAAGCTGGTTGGAAGCCCCCAAGGCAGAGAGGAGCCAGCCAAGGGACATGGAATACATGGTGTCCGTGGCCCAGTTTCTGTGTGTTTTGGTAAGGCTGGATCCCAGCACAGCTTTCCTTGGCTCGAGCAAGGGCACGCAGAACCACCACTCCTGCCCTCCACACAGCAGCCTCCCCACCACACCCAGCCTGAGACACCAGTCCCACTCATCAGCACAATTCCTCTCTGCCTTCAGCCCCAGGAACGCTCAACGTTCTTCCCCTGGGGAAATCTGCAGCTCTCTGTTCTGAAAGACTTTAACATTCCTTGATCAACACATATCTTGAGATTGCTTTTTCCTCCACTCCTGCAGATTGGCACAGCCTGTCCTGTATACACAGAATCAATCATCCTATAAATCACTTACAAAGTTTCGTGTCTAAGTGGAAGGTTTCCATTCCTGTTATTCCAATTACTTGCACAGCCTTAAGAGAAACATTCTTCATGAAGTTCACTTTGCTCAAACCATAACTGCAGCCTCTGTCTGTTTTAAAAAACAGTGTTTACCTTCTGAACATTCGCCTTTTCCAGCATGCTCTGCCTCAAGGCTTATCTGCCATTTGAAGAAAAACAGACTAAAACTGTGATGAACTACATGAAATTTCCTCCTGTTCACAGTAGGTCTGCCACTGCTGCAAAGCAGCAGATTGCCACAGGTTACCCCATTAGTCAATTAAACTTTGTGACTGTGAAGTTACTGAACTAATGCAGACATTAGTGGTTTACAGCTGGTATTTGTGGGCAACATAATATTTTATGTTTCCTTTATAAAGTTTGGCAGCTGATTATGGGCTCACTAGTGGGTTTCAACTACAAAGAGCTAAACCTTAACATGTAATCTTGGTTGGCTTTCAAACACATCAATGTTCAAAAGGACTCTTGGAACCAAACAGATTTCTTGGAAAAGAAATCATCTGGGTCTAAGACATGAGGAAAATAATATCATGAAGGCAAATTTAATTTCTATTTCACTTCAATACGTATCTATATCCAGATGAAATAATTCTACATCATATTCTTATTGTGCAGAATTCCTGCATTTTGGGTAGTATGTGGGGTCAAGCAGATCTTGAATCCTACTCAACACATCTATCTCACCCACAGGACCAGCAGCTATTACTCTTGGTCATTTCACATTCAAGTAAGATTGTCTAATCAATTAGAAACATCTAAGGAAATTTCATTAAGGGATACAGGTCTCTTCTGGAGTGTCAGAAGCAAAGTTGATTATCACTCCATTAAAAAGGAATCAGAAATGACATCTATACCAGCCTTGGTAAAGCACTTGGTATTAAGTCTCCTGTCAATTTATAATTTTTTTAGGGTAATTTGCAGGATAAAGCATGCTAAGGACAATGCAGCTACAGTGGTGGCTTTAAGAAAGCAGAGGTGGAAGGAATTATTGCAGTGAGAATAGAAACATGAATTGGACTAGCATGGTACAAGACACCATGAAAGTGAGTTCAGATGAGCTATTAAGGGAGCTTTACTCATAAACATGTCCTGCTATGTTCTAATAACAATTTAATTCAACACATATTTTGTAGATGCTGAAGACTGAGTCACACAATGTACATACTTATTACAAACAGGGATGCTTGGAGCAACTGGAGCAAATCCTGCTTCATTGCAATAATTCCTCTGAATTGCTTCATTCTTCATTCTTCTCCAAAGACAATCAAGTGAATTTAAGACAGACTTTTCCATGTTTTGAAGCACCAGCATTCCCAGGAGCACGCCAGGAGTGCACAGACTTCCTCCGCTACATTAAATTTCAGTTGATAATTATTCTGCTCGGCCACTCAACTCTTCCAAAACATCCGGACGCTGCTCTCGGCCCCCACCCTCTCCCTTGGACTGGACAAAGTTTATGCCTGGAGAAGTAAATCCACTTGTCTCTTCACACTCTGTGCTGCAGCCTTCCGGGCTCTCCAGCCTTGGCAAACGCAGCCCCTCATCCCGGGCAGCTCTGAGCCTCCCTCTCCTCTCTGATGCACAAAATCAGGATTGAGCCTGACACCACCTCACCCCCACAACGAGCACTGCAGCCCTCACAGAGGAGCCAATAACAACAGCAATCAGATGCTGAAGCCTTGCACAATCTCCAGCTCAATAATTCAGTGGTTACGTATAAATAAAACAGCTTATGCAAAATTCAAATCCTTTTATATACAAAGGTGAAAAAGCTCAAAGCAACACTACTAGATTGTTCCTATTATAGTCAAAGGTTATTTTATTACCATCTGAACACTCTCTTTATTATAATATCCAAGATAATCTGGATATTAAAATTTGGGCCCTCATCATAGTTGTGAATCTTACACGTACCCAGGTCAATTCCTAACTTAACTCCTCAACATCTCCAAGTCTGTAGGTTTGGGGTCTTTCCATCAGCTGCTCATTTTAGAGCTCTGGTTGCCCAGTTATGCTTTTCCAGGCACGCAGAAGCCAAACTGAGAAGTCTTACTAAAGCACAAACAGTTTTCTCTCTCCAACTCTGTAATGGTTTGGTTTTGCAGCCTCTGGTACATGGGCACTGCACGAGTTCAGGGGCACACAAAACACTCATTCTGATGTTCTTACTGCAAATGCTGTGTTTACTTTAAGACAAGATTCTATTTTGTGTTTGAAAAAAAAATTTTTTTTTAATCTGAAAAACTACCAGACTTCAGGCCTAATTCTGTTACCTTTCGGTCAGAAAAGAAATTGCCTAAATTTAGTTCCCTTTCTAGAAGGAACACGATTGTTACATTTGGTTAAAACCATTTATCATCAAGAAGTGCTCAAGAACAAGAAATTTTCCTCCATTTCAGAGAACTCTCAGGCGCCAATCTGGCAAACAGTGACATTCTTAACAACCAAACTGAAGATCCCTGATGCCCAGTAATTTCATGGCAGTAGCTGATTTTGCAGCTCAATGACAAACACAAGTCCTAGATGGGCAGTATATTGTGAAATATTTATTAGTTGTCTAATTAATATTATCTGTCTTTAACCTAAGACAAACTCTACACAAAATGAAAATTCATGGCAAGCAAAAATAACCTGCTGTCTAAGGAGAAGGAGCACCAGACTTTATTGCAGTCCTCAGCTATTTCTTCATTTACATCAATAAAGAATTCAGTAAAACCAGTAGAGAAACTCATCTCAATAAGAGCAGTAGGGAAACTGTATTTAAGGACAAATTAACTGCCATACACTTCAAAAAACATCCCTTACCCAAGTTAAACAGCACTAGGATTCTTTCCAGCCCAGCTGCTTCCTAAGTAAGGTAAATATTCATTTCCAGCCACAGAACCTCAAACACAAAGTTCAGTTTCTGTTCCTGTTACATTTTCAAAGTGGTCACCACGCACCAGCTGAAAGCTATAGCATTTGTGTCACAGCAGGGACAAAGAACTCAGCCCAGAACCCAACACTCCTAAAGGAATCCTGATTCAACCAACACCCCGCAATCTACAGGGAGGATGCATTTTTCTTCATCCCATTTTCAGTATTTTCCAAGAAGAAACGCATGAAATTTGTATGTCACACAGAACAAAGCTTAGGAACTACTAAAAATCTCCCTTGCTCTCCCTAAAAACAGGGCAGGATCCAACACACCATCTAGAATTCCCATCCAAACAAACCTCACCTGGGACACAATTCATGGAACTTCAGAAAGGTCATGAAGAACAGAAGAAAAATAATTTTCCAAGAAATTTAAGAGCACCTGTTTTGAAGTGATAGCACACATCCTTTGCTATGATTAATTTGTACTACATCCCAAAGGGTTTATTTTAAATGGCAAATCAACGTTGAAAATGTAGGAGCTAAAATTCAAGCGATAATGAATGAATCCAGATTCCTGGATCTAAGGAGTTACTGGTGTTTTTCATTAGCCCAATTCCTCCAAATAACTAAAGCAGCCCTCCCTCCTGAGAAACAAGGATTTTTCTGTGCCACTGCACTGCTAAAGGACTTTATCAGCCCAAACCAGCCCGAGTGACAGCTGAGTCACCCCTTGGAAGTTTTTCTTTGTTTTCCCCATCCCCAGTCACCACCCAGGGTAACCATGACCACAAACACACAGCACCTGAGCTGCAAGAAACCTGCATTTCCCACTGCAAAGCACTTTTTCACCACTGACCTGGCTACCCCATGCCCTACAGAAACTTAAAGCCACGAGGAAAATCTTCATTTTTAGGAAAGCTACCTGCAGGGCTGGAGGTAAAAAGCTGTCCAGCAAAGCCTCCCCTCCTCAAGAGGGCTTTAGTTCTTAGTTTGGGAACGTGCTAAAACCAGGAAAGGGACAAAAAGCACTCCCATGTGTGAATGTACCCACGCAGCAGATTCTGGCTGCCCTCTGCAGCCTTCACACACCCACTATCTGTTTTATTACTTTAACCATTTTCCAGGGTTTCTGCTGTGCAGCTCATTTTCTTTAATGGGTATGAACTGCCACCAGCCTCTTAACCTTAAATGACCATAATTTCCACCAGAAAGCACTTGGCAATTCTCTCTTTTGCCTTCAATCCAAGAACTTCAAAGTTACTGTGATAAACTACTCAATTATAACACTATCCTGAAGCCCTCTGGCAGCACAATCTGCATATCTTCAGATTGAACATATTTTCATCTCAAGTTTTGCAATGCAGGAAATGAATTCCTGGGACTGGATTTTATGAAATACACAAATTCCACTAGTTTCCAAATCACATGGGCAAGTATGAACATCACTTCTAAAGAAAGACAAAAACTTCAAAATCATATTCAGCTGAAGTAATTTCATTTTTTTTAAAAAATAGCGCATTTAATCTCTATAAGACTCGAGTTATTTTTTTCTTCTAAACAGCTGACTTTGCAAAGGAGAGTGAGAATTTATTTTTATTTCTACCGAGCTCTAGAAAAGACTGGCACCGTCTGAACATTTCACATTTGTCCAAGAGAAGAAAAATACCCAAGTAATTTCATCTGAGAGGAAATAAACCCATGCAACAATCCCAGGTGGGGCACTGTGTGAGCAGGAAGATGCTCTGCAGCAAAGTCTCCTGGAGTCCCACTGTGCCCCAAAACCACAGCGTGCCAGCGTAGCCAAAGGGGTTTAAGGATCTGAAAGAATTCCCTGCTTTCTCATCCTGTGGATTTCTGACAGCCCATCTGCAATGCTGGGGCAGTGCAGGCTCTCCAGGACAGGAAAGAAACCATCAGGAAGCTGTTTGATGACATCTGAACAGAGGCTGAGACACCTGGGCTTGCTGAACTTCAATAAAAGCTTAAGGGGAGACCCTGTTGCAAACTCTAACCAGCAGTTTGGAGGCTACAGGCCCCCTTGCCTGATCTGCAGCAAGAACAAGTCACAGGTGGAGGAACGTTAGGAGAGGAAAAACAAGCCCTCCCACAAGCACCAGTTCTTTCTAAATATTCTGCACAGCCTCAGCAACAAGACCTGCACAGACCCACAGGGCAGCAATGGGATCCAGCAGCGTGGACATCTTAAACAAGAATAACAATCAACTCACAATTCAGTATTTTGTAATTTTCGCTGCAGTTGTCGCTTGCCACGTGTGTGACACGGGATAGTTTCAGTCCTCAGGAAAATTTAAATAGTAATTAAGCAGCCATGCAATAGTTGGAGCGTGCAAATCCCGTGCTGCAGCCCATCGTGTTTTGGTAACACACCTACACGACAGCTTTTAATTCAAAAAAGGTTAGATCCTTTGTTCTGATTACAGAAGGCTTTCAGGTATGAGTCAGACTGTTTTCTTGCTGTCTGAACAATGACAAAACGGAGGTTTTTGAGGTTAAGTGCCACAATTTTGTGAATAAGCTGTCCATTCTTAAGCCCATTACAGTGCTTGGTTAATAACACACACGAAGTGTCCAAATGATCTGGAACTGCTTGCAGGCAACACATTTCTGTCCTCATCCTTATAAAAACAAGAAAAAAAAATTATTTGGCAAACAACAAATTTTAAGAAACATCCAGAAAAAAACCCTTAACTTTTTGCTGCTTGTGCAGTGGCTGAATTCCCCACAGCAGGCTGCAGTGGAAGTCACACCAAGGCCCACAAAAAGCAGACAGAATAATAGATTGAGTAATTCAAGCATTCTGCTTCTTCCAAGGAAATACATGTTTGTCTCAGCCTGCAGGAATTCCTGTCTAATTATTAGAGTATACAGGTTTTATTATTCACATAAAGGAATCGTTATGCTGACAGCATAATGTTTACCAGTACATTTCACACTCCTGTGTCCTTCACCTCTGTCCCCAGAGCTCTGTACTTGCTCCTGATGTGTTCCAGACCTCATCTGGCACTGTCACCTGTGCCCTGCTGAAAGACAAGGACACTCTGCAGGAAGAATCAAAGGGGTGGAGGTTGTCCTGGCACTGCCTCGTGTGCCAGTGCACACCTGGGCTGAAGAGGAACCTGGGGATGGAGAGGACAAACAGCACCCAGGGGTGCAGAAACCCTGCCCAAACCTCAGGTGAGATGGTCTGAGCAAAGCCAAAGCTCAGCTGGAGCTCAAGCTGGCCAAGGTCACCAAGAAAAGCTCCTAGCAGTGCATCAGCTATAAAATAACGAACAAAATGTGATGGTTCAGCGACAGACTGAGGTGCTCAGAGCCTTCCCCAGCACAGTCTCCCACGTTCCTGTGATCAGGGAGGAGAGGAACAGCCAGGAGAGGCAGAGGATCAAGGCAAACATCACCTGGGAAGTCCTGAGCAGCACAAGCCTGCAGGAAGACAGGACACATCTGTGGGTGCAGAGATGGGGCTGACGCAGCTCAGCCTCGCCCTGACACCTCAGCACAGGCAAATATCACCTCTGCCTCCAAAAGGTGTAAAAGCACAACGTGGCAAAGTGCAGGCAGGTCAGCACAGCCTCAGGCTGGTACTGCAAAAGTCTCTGCAAATACCACAGGAGGAAATTTCTGGTTTCCAAGGACATTTCCTGTCTGAATTCCACGTTCTGCTTTGAGCAGAAGCTGAACCAGGAGATCTCCTGAAGTCCCTTCCAACCTTAAAGATTCTGTGATTCTACATCTTCTGCAGAGGAAAGGGTAAAACAAGTATTTGTTGTCTTTTGTTTCGGGGGGAGTTCATGGAATAGTAGAAAACTTTCAGTATGAAGCATGAAAAAATAGGAAGTACTTTAAAATACACTTGCTACAGGAACATGGTTTAATATGGAGAAGGATGTGCACATTATAAAGAGCAGTAAGTACAGCTCTGTGTCAGATCAGCTTGAGCATCATTTTAGCCCATATTAAAAAGATAAAACCCAAGGTTAACAACTGCACATACAAAAAAGTCACTTTTTTTACTTCTTTGCAATTCTTGATCTTGTTCAGCCCTTCCTACTTGACTCCTACAGCTGCAGCTCTCCTGCCACGCCCAGCTGGTTACCTGATTTCAGGTGGCCAGACCAGCCCAGTGCCCTTCCAGAGGTCAGCCAGCCACAAAGGCAGAAACCAGACCACGTTCAGCATTCCTGGGGCCACATTCTCACCGAGCTGCCACACGGACAATCTCATCAGGACACGAGCAGAGATGTGCCTGTGCTTCAGTGTTTGACACCTGGGGGCTCGTCTGGGCAAAAAGCACTGCTGCAAACTTCAGCAAACTGCTTTAATTCTGTATTTCACTCAACACTGTAGTGTGTGGCTGAACAGATCCCAGTGAAGGAGCTGCAGTGTTTGGGTGCTCTTCACTACTACAGACAACCTGATATTTCAGACTTGCAATATTTCACACCTGCCTCTGACTGCTGTGAATTCTTGATAACTTGGGAAGACATTCTACAAATAAAACCCAAATTACTTTAGTGAAGGCTGGCATGAAAATCAAGCCTTGATTTCATCACCCTGCTCACTTTCAGACATGCACAGACTAGAAACCCTTCCCAGATCTTTTCCTGGAAAGGTAAGAGAGATCTCTGTTTATGTTTGGGGTTTTTCTTTTTGTTGCTGTTCAGGGTTTTGGCTTTTTAATGTAAAAAGCATCCAGTTTCACCAACTCTATTCATTCCTAGCACCACCACACTGAGTGTAACATGTCTGCAGAGGCCACTGAGGAGCAGAGGAAGCCAAGAAGTTGCAATAAAATGCGTAAGACAGTTTTAATACGTAAAATGAATTTTGAAGGAAGGGTTGTATTGACTTGATGTTAGCAACCAGATGTTGCAACCAATTTACAAGCAATTTTCTCCACTCTTGAGTAGATTCCCATCTTCCTTGTCCCCCATTCTCATCCCACTTTTGGTTTTTTACTTGCTGCAGTAAAGCTGAATTGATTTCACAATGTTTTCTAAATGAACACAAAACTCAAGTTTTCCTAAAGCCTTTGCACAGAAATCTGATGTTTCAAGCTCCTGAAACTCCTCATGCTTATAAAACCACTTTGCACTAACCCTGCTGCACACACGAGGGCTATGGAAAAACAAACTTGGAAATTATCTATTCTGTAAAATGAAGTTCACATCAACTGGGAATAATCCATTTTCATCTTCTAAAAAACTTCATAAGCAACTACCTAAAGAACTTTCCAAGGGGGAAAAATGAACATAAAACCAAAGCCAACGCCAAACAAACCCCCAAAAAATCCATAAAATACTTCTGATTGCTCCTTATCTTCTGCTGCCTTTTCACATGTTATCTATTAAAACTCAAAACTCCAAAGGATCATTGGGCTGTTTCCTACACTTTCACATTCTTATCTGAGAAACTTACATCCAGATGTGTGTTTTCATCTCTCTGAAGAACCAGCCTTTCCCTTAGGGCTTTATTTCTCAGTATCTATTTCCACTTCTGGAAAACTAGTTCTCTTTGCTCAAGAATTTCCCTTCCATCATGGTTTTTTTTCACCCCTTTTTTCTGGTCTCCAGCAAACCTCCCTGCTGCATTTATCTAGGCATTTCAGAAATGCTCAGCTGCTCCTCTGTACCATTCCCTCCCAGTGAGTTCTCTTTTTTGCTGCCCAGCTGTATTCTCAAAACACCACATTTAACCAGCTCCACCACTTCAAGAGGATGAGACTGCCAGGGCCTCTTCTCACCACTCTGCAACTATTTCACACCAGCTTGTGACCCAGAGGCTCCACATTGCCCAGGGATGCTGTAACCCCTGCTGCCCTCCCCACGCAAAGATGTTTTGTCCAGGCTTTGCCAAAATCAGCATTTCAAAAAAACGTTCCTAATATAATGCCTCCCCAGTCTAAACAAAACCATCACACAGACAAAAGAGAAAACTGGAGAAAATCCGTAAGTTAAGTTCCCACTGAAGTCCAGGCAAAACATGCTTTAGGACAAACAGGAAGGCACAAGACATGTAAACTGCTTTCTGGACTCATCTTTTCCTTGCTGAAATTTCTCAGAGTCATATTTAAACAACACAACTGCCTTAATTAAACATTGCTGTCTCCATAGCTGTGGACGAGCAGTACATCCACATGCAGGATTACTTTAATGGGCTGAATGTCCCATGGTCACATCTGTGATGTGAACTTTCTATGCCACACACACGATCCCAAACAGAGAGAATGGGCAAAGAGCTGTTTGCTATTTCCTTACTGGGAGAGCAGAAAAAAATCATTAATGTAAAGTTAAATTGTATTCTTACATAGGGAACATGTAACACTGCAGGATTTCTTTGTTCGTTCACCTTGGATAAGACAGCACATCTCAAGGAACACGATACAAAATTCTAGGGAAGAGTCTTCCACTTTTGGACGAGGTTTTTCGTAACTTTCAAAGGAAAACTGAAGTAACTGGAATATTTTCTACTTTGGGACAAATGGTTTGTGGAAAAAACTATTCCAGGTCAAGTCAAGTTTTTTATTAGGTCAGTATCTTGTAACAATGACACTGCATTTACTGCTAACACTGAAAACTCTTCTAGGCAGACAACTGAGCACTACCTTCAGCTTTAAAAGCTGCTAAAATATTTGAAGAAGTGCTCAATATTGGCCTGTGCAAACCCAGAGAAAATGTCAGAGATGACAATTCAGTAGGACAGTTTTGTTAAACTGCCTTAAAATATTTGGTTTTACTACGACTTAAGAAAGTGAAGAAGGCTCACAACCCAAAGCATCTTTTGAGACTTTCAGGGTTATTAGGTCCCACAACATGTGCACCAGTAATACCTCCCAGCCTACCAACACTTGTATTTTGTACCAGTTAATTATCACATTCCTTACCTGCCAGAGGAGTAAAGGAAAAAGACCAGTGGAAAAAAAAGCCCAAGGATTCAGGAACAGTCCTCTAACTATGAGCATGCACAAGCACACACCTTGCCTCTGCTACCAAAATGTTTTTTTCTTAATAGTTCAATGCTTATCTTCTGACACATTTCATGAGGAAGTTGATTCCCACACTCTTCCTCTCCACTCTGTGCCTCTCTCTCCCCACAGTGAAATAGCCAACCTCGACAGAATCCAGCTCTTTAAATAAAGTCTGGAGACAGACATTAAAAGCTGTATTGAATAGTGCTGGGATTTTGGAGATCAAAACCTCAGCTTCCCTAATATGAAATGTATTACTATTTCTGTTATCGTGCTTAGAACCACCCTCACAATAGCTCAAGATTTCTTCACGTTGAGCACTGTGCAAACAAAGATTTCCCAAGGGATTTTCTGCAAAGAAGAAAGAGCAAAGGGATGAAGACAAGTAGATGAAACAGAACTGATGAGTACAGCAGGCACTGTCCTCAACTCCAACACAGCCTAACTCACACTCCATATTTTTAACTGATATAATTAAAATTACAGAAAATTTAAAGTTTTGTGAAACAAATTGGGGTTTTTTTAACAAGGACAGTTCCTCTCAAGAAACACCACCAAAATGGAAGGAAATAAAGAATAAATCTATCAGAAATGGAGTTCATCACCATCCTCCCCACACTTCCTACAAGCACGATGACAGGCTGTTAAAAATGGGTGACTGATCTCCAAATCATTAACCTCCAGGGAAGTTTGTCCCTCCCCTTCACGGAGCCCTGGCTGAAACAGAATCACTGCCCTATGTCTCTGTAGAATCAAACAACTCAAGGTGCAGAGAGAACATCCTGAAAACCTGCAGGCAGCTCCTGTGTCCTGCTCCTGTGAGTGACTGCAGGGATGCAGACACAGCACAATGTCACCTCTGCGTCCCCACCCCACACAGCAGGGGCAAATCTCTCCAATTGAAGTCCTAAATCCAACACTGCTGCCCCAAACCACACTGGCCGTGGGTGCACAGGGCAGCCAGAGAAAGACCAACAGGGACAGCATGTCCCAAAATCCTCAGTGCTGCCCGCACTCCAAAAACATTTAGGTGTGTTTGAGAGTCTTCCTCAGTAACGTGGTAAGAATTCCACCAGGCTGATCCCTCTCCGGGCAGCTGGAGCAGGAAAAAAGGCACAGCATCCTCCAGGCAGGAAGCACCCAGGATTCTCCTGAGGAGACCCTCTGACAGAAAGTTAAGAATCATTTCTGCAGCAGTATCACAATTATTGAGGAAAACACAGGTGAAAATGAACTGCTGGGCAACATCACCTCTATCTTTAATTTAGAAGCAAATTTCAGATAGATTTTGAAGACTGATCAATTGAAAGTCAAGACAAGACCAGCTTTAAAACACTGAGTTTTCTGCCTCATTTTAACCACACTCATGTTTACTCTAAATGCTCCCTTCACCAGTGACAGCAAAAGAGATTTGAAGCGCTGGCTACATTCTCATTTCTACCTGAGAGACAAAATTAGGGCCTTAGAAAAAGAAGTAGATCACAAATAGAAAGGTAAAAATCTAATTAAAAGCTCCAGAAATCTATCAATCATAAGAATAAAAACATCTATTGCAGCCATCAAACAGATGGTGTAAAAGTGAAACACAAGAATTTATTCTGACAGAGACAACCGACAGACCAGATTCAGTTGCAGGGAAAGAAATAAAAAAAAGCTGAAAATAACTGGTAGAGGTAAGAATCAGCCTCTTAAAACTTCTTTTCTGTGAAGATGGCCCTCAACTCAACCTAAAATTTACTGAGAACAGACCTGTTTCCCTTATCTTTGATGTATTTAACACCATCAGACAAACTGTCAGTTGCTTACAAGGCCATTTACTAATGGGGAAGAAGCAGTTCTTGCCATTGACAAGATCCATTCAAGCCCTTAAATGGTGATATGCCTGACTGGAAAACACTGAAAACAGATTTGGAAATAAAGCATTACAGAGCTCTGGAGAAAAGACTTGAAAAACACCGAAAACAGAGCAGCTTGGGCCAGATTGCAACCCAAATATGACTGGAACCCAGCCTTTTCTGATCCTGAAAATGACTTAAACTACAAAGAAAAAAGTAAAATTGACATAGCTTTACCCTGGCAAACAAAACCTGTTAGTGAACATAAGAGGGATGGGAGTCACAACAGCATTCCTAGATCAAAATCCATATTGTGTTGCACTAAAGCACTGGAATCAGTGAGAACTTCTAGAAGCTTCCTGTGACCTCAGCAGCAGAAAGGAGCCCAGGACAGAGGCACATCTCCACCAGCCTGTCCCTCCGACCTCACAGGAGGATGGGGAATAAAACTGATCTCTATTACAACATTTTCTGAACCCCACTGCTCCCCTTGCACCCTGTAACACAAATGTACAGTCAATCACCTGAAGGAACCTCTGCCACACATCCCTTGCCCTCAGTCGTTCTCCATCACGTTGCCAACGTTATTTTTCTTGAAAAACCTCTGCCCTTGGAGGTTTGCCTTAGCTTTGCTCCCCAAACTCATCTTCCTTCCTCACCTGAAGTTAGAAACCTGCTGTGTCTCACGCCGGGGAGGACAAACATCACTGTTTTGTCCTGCAGGAGTGGAAAATAAGCCCAACGGGAAGAGAGAAGCCCCTTCAGAGAGCTGTGGGACCACAGAATGTGGGTGTGGATTCCTACAGGTGCTCCCAGCCACGCTGGGAAACCCAGCACGAGGGGCACCACAAACACTTTATCAAAAGTTTTGGGAAAATGAAGCTTCGAGGCGTTTGAGCTGTTAGTTCCTGGAAGGGAACACAGCCTGATTTAAGCCTTCTGAATAGGCTCTGCAGTAAACAAGCTCACTTCTTTACATGTAGTCACTGAATTTACTCACTGAATATCCTTATTAGAGCCAAGTTCTTTTCCCCTATTATCACGATCCCCAAGCATCTTGGGAGATTTCTGTGAGAAAATAGTTTTTCTCTGCTCTGCGGAAGTTGAGGAATAACCTAAATACTCCTGGAAACAGAGAACACAAATAATACCCGAAGTCAACGCCCACACAGGACAAGTTACTTTTGTTTTAAACACAACTGGAAATGACTGTACACTGCAGTGACATTCCAAAAGATTACAGGTAGTTCTCGCTGTAAAGGTCAAATGACAGAGTAAAACACAAGGAGTTTTATACAATTTCTATACTGATAAAAGAGTATTAGGATTTACTTATTTCTGGCCTCACATCCCTACAGGTAAGCTATACCTGTATTCTTGGCTATGTGCCTTCCCAAACCCACACAATGCACAAATTCCAGGCATATAGAAACAACACTCATCACCTGTATTTTAGGACTTCCTAAAAGACAACAGCTGCTCTTTTTTATAGGGGAAATTTTCCTTTGGCCTCATTCTTTTGCATGCATCAATACTCAGCTGCAAAAGTAAGAATATGAATCAAAGTAAATAGTCTCAGAGAAGCTCATTAAAAAGTTCTGCAGGAAGTAGCCTGGTCTCTTTCATCTCAAAATCTAATCCAAATTTGTGCAAATAAATACAGGCAGCATGACAATGGCCACTGCGTGCTTCTGCAGCTACCAATTTACAACAGCTAATTTCATCCTCCTTCCTGCTCCCCTCGCTTCAAAACCACGTAACAAATTTCACAGGACCAGAGTGATCCTACCCAAGTTCATGCCAATGTCCAGTCAGAGTTACATCAGGAAAAGGAAGTATCCCCACTAAATCAGGGAACTCAGCTGAGTTTTCCTGGAATCCTCGCTCCAAGAGCAAGCTTTTCCAAGCCAAAGCCATGCTCATCCACTCGCTGACACATGACCTAGGGAAAAAAATATCTGAGAAATGCTCCACGCAAGGCTTTGGAGACTATTACTACAAACAAATGAGTGGTAATCCCCAGTGGGAAGAACTCGAGCAAGGCAGAATGTCAATGGCAGAGTCACGGAATTATATTTGCATGTGTTTAACATCGCCTTCTGCAGGAATATGGAAGCATTCAAGACAGCAGCTTCGATTTAATTTGGAGACAGAATTGAGGAAGTTGAAGACTTATTACAAGCCAGTGCAACTTCAGCAGCTCCATGCACCTAGGCCAAAACCACCATAATAATATATTTGTGTAACAGAAACCCCAGACCACATGAAAACTCAGGAGTAAGCAGATGACTAAGCTTCTAAATTGCACCTAAATGTGGACACACTCAATTTAGCTGCTCAGACAAAGCCCAAAACAGATTAGTCCTGCAAGCTTTATCAATTCAGCAAGGTAAAGAATCCTTCAAATGAAAGACAAAACAAAGCAATGACTAACACAGGAAAGCTATCAATTAAACAAGAGCCTAAGCCACCAAACATAAACTCATCAAGAACTCAAACACAGTTCAATTCTCCAAAAAAGCTTTTATACATATATAATGTGCTGCTAACAGCCAGGGAGATAACCGGGCATGAATGGGAGGAAAAACACAAAGGCTCATCCTTCACATCCAAACAGAAAGCAGACACTGACCCAGAAGACTCCTGAGCAGTTTCTCGGTATCACTTGTTCCTGTCAGAGCTGAAGAACTCAGCTGTCAGGCAGGTGGCTTTGATCTGCAAACTGCATTTATGCATCATCTCCAACTAAACGTGACTATCAGCATTATTAAGTGTTATAAAGAGCCACGTGTATAATATCTTATACATATAGAAAACATTTCCACTGAAGGGAATTGTATAAATAATCACATCCAAGAACTGAAGCACAGCTAAGCAAACTCCGATTATGGGAGTTTGATGAAGCAATCCCAAGGAACGTTTCAGAAAGGTAAAATATTTGGGATTCCCATGGATGTATTTACATATCCTTAAATTTTCTTCCTTTATTAGGTCAAAATGCCTTATCAGTTGCACAATTAACTTCCGGGGTTGGTACAGCAATTCTTTTATTTTATCTAATGAATTACTAATTTTTCTCCAGAACACAAAAATTCTATCAAATTCTATTTTGGACAAGATGTTAAGTTGTTTCACAAGCGTGGAATGGATCAGTAAACAACACCAACAACCACGAGGTCAGCTCTACCATCCTGCTCAAGGGCCTTCTGTGGAGCAGCACATCCTGCAATACGAGGAAATACTGCAAATATGGAATATGACAGCTATCCTGAGCATTCCCTCTGCAGAATAAAGATAATTGGAAGTCGCTCCTGGAAGTGACAAGGATTTCCTTCACCACTTATTTTCTCCAGACTGAGTAATTTCATTGTGCAGCAGGACAGTTTTCACCTCCTTTTAGCCCTCCCTGAGAGCTGAGCCAAGGCTTCCATCTCAACCACGCAATTAGAAGACTATCATAGACTGTAATAACAAGGTAAAAACTGCCACACAAACCTAACACTACTTGCTATATTTGCAAAGCTACTATTAAAGATAAACGCGTGTAAAAAAAAAAAGTACGGAATTACTTTATAACTCTGTTTCTGTGATCACTGGTTAATCTGTGGATTTCCTTCAAGGTAGAAATCACGGCTACAAACCTACAGACCTTCAAAGTCTTCAGAAAAAAAAAGCAAGCATGCATCTCATTTCTCATGAAGAATCAGTAATCAAAGCTAGTTCATTTAATAGAACTTCTCAATAAGAAATTCTTTTCCCCCTAAAGATATTTCCCATTGTTTCCTTAATGTTGTATTTTCAGTTTTCCTGGGTTTCATATTAACACAAATTTGAATAATATTTAACTTGGCTCCACTAGCCCAAACAATCTGTAACATTTGTCCAAACATAACTCTAAAAGCTTGGTGGCAAAATATTTTAAGTGGTGCCATTAGATCTCTTACTAATTAAAGCAAAAAGTTTCCAACTCGAACAGGTATGCGGAATTTTCAGCTCAGGAGAACGCACAGAGAAATAAATACCTTCCCAGAGCATAACAGTTTAAAAAGGCACTTCGTGTGTGGCCATCAAGAAACTTGTTAAAATTATTTTCCCAACATATAAACATTTCTCCAAGATTAAAAATAGTTTTGTCATCTCAGATACGATCGATTTGGTCTTATTTACAAGCTAAACATACGAGTAGAAGATTACACATCAACCCACTGTTAGGTCATAAATAGTTACAGGTTGCTGTGGACCACAGGGAAAAACGAGATACTCTGATATATCCTGTGGCTGACTGATGTTTCACCTATGAGCAGGAGTTAGACTCAAAGGAATAGAGTCTCTCTAATGCTTGTGTTAGAAAATCCAAGTCAGTGCAATTAGCAGAAATCTAGATTTGAAGAAACTGATACGAGCTTTAAAACAGTTGTAATGAAGATGTTGGTGAGCACTATAAAAACAGTGAAAGGTTCACTATAAAAACAGCGAAAGGACAGAAATGGAAACTAAAAACAATATTTAAAATATGGATTAGAGCGTTGCTACATGACCTTCTGTATCCTATTTCCACAAGGTTTCAGCCACTGAATGATCCAACAATACACTATTTATATATGTAAAAAAAACCAAACCACCCAACAGAGCTACATTTCATATTTATCAGTGGTGGTATCTCTGAGGTTAAATGTTCAAACTGAATGTTGTGAAATCGCTACTATTGTTCTTTTTGCAGCCATTAATCTGAAATTTAAATCTGTAAGTAACACCAAAAAGAACAAGACCAAGACAGTGACTATGCTCTCCTTCATTCTTTTTAACACTTAACCTGCCAAGGCCAAGAGCCTCCTTCACCTGGCTCAGCTTCCTGCAGAAGGCAAGGACAGTTCACGTCTCTGTGATGTTCGTTCTCGCAAATAAAACCCAGTAACAACATGAATTCAGCCCCCCTAAAACTCCAGCTATAATAAATTACCGTTTATGACATAGTTCTCAGGTGGCCAACCAACCTTGTGCTTGTGAATCATTTCAACCTGCAACTTAAAAGTTTAATTCTAGCCTTTAACTCTTTAAACCATTCCAACAGCTCGCCAGTGAAGCACACAAACCACCTGTGTTATCACACGTACCTGGCATGCTCCCCTGGCACTGGTTTGTTGTGGGGTTTGTTGTTCCAGATTTGGGGGGTTTTTTGGGCTCTAAAATGCCAGGCTGCCACCCATCAATTTTAGAGCACACGGTTTCAGGCACAGAAGTTAAAGTTTCTATAGCGCTGACATCTGAAAGCTATTGCTCACACAGCTGAGGTTAAAGGGAGGGCTGATCTGGTTGCAAAACATTAAAGGCTGTAGGATTCTGTAGTAAGAAAGCTGCACATTGCTATCATTTAAGAGCTCTCAGCGCTATAAAACGCATTTAGAAACAGCCAAGGATTCTATAAAACTTCATTCTGGGACAGAACTTAGCCTTCAGGAGCGCTCTTTGCACAGAAACTTTGTTTGCTTAGTAACCTCATCCAACGCTCTTCCTCGGCGGAAAAACCGCCCGAGAATTCCAAGTTTCCCCAAGTCTACGACCCAGAAGGAAATAAAACAGGAAGGCAGGCCGTACAATCCGCAGCGTTCGCTTACAAGTTCAAGAACATTTTGAGTTACGGGATCATCCGCACGGGGCAGAACCGAGCGCTGCGTGCCGGGGTCAGCCCGGAGCGCCGTGCGGGGCTGCGCTCAGCATTCCTCCTGGATGTGTCCCTGCCTGGAGCCGGGCATTCCCCGGGATGTGCCATCTGCTATGCATTAAAACACGTCACAGACGCCGTCCCCTGCACCGGGCGAGCGCCAGAACCCTATCACAAAACTCAAGTTTGCGTTCGGCTTTCTCCCCAGGCACTCGCCGAGCGAGTAAAAACAGCCAGCGAAAAAACTCCCGAGAACTTCCAATACCGAGGATTTGCTGCGAACGCGTTCATTACTCTCCGTGCTCCCCACAGCGTTACATCGCTATAACAAACCCTGAAGCTGATTAAAAATTGAATAACCAGCTTCCCCGCAGCAGTTTAAAACAGAAATTAGAAGCTGTTTAATGTGACTTCTCCATTTGAATTAGTTTATGGAAGCAGCCGGTTTTCCATGGTGATGAAATCACCGTGCTGAGAAAGTAAAGAGAAACTGCGACCAGCCGCCAGGTGAAAACATCCAGGTTTCTAATTGCATATTAAACTGGTGTTTGCACTGACAGCGATTACAGCCGGGAGCACTCCAGGTACAGCTCCGAACCCCATTTCGAGCAAGTCCCTGCAAAACCCGATCAGGCGGCAGATGAAACTCAACGTGAAACTCTGAAAACCGATCGTCTGTACAAAGGCACAGCGGCAGGAGCGCTGGAACTCCTGCAAAGCTCCTCCCCTTCCCTCCCGAAAACATTAATCCGTGCTGGATTGCTGAAACTCCTGTTACCGAGTGCTCGGCACTGATAGGCAGGTGTTGGGAAACTCGTCCCAGGTGTTCCTACAAGTGCTCGAGAAGCCCTTAACGGTTCTTACTTACAGTCTCTCGGCATTCCTGGGAATATCCCTCGGCACAGTTTTGAGTCCCAGTCCGTGACAATCCACGTTGGAAGCGATACACGTACACTTATGCGGGCATCCTCCCACCGGCATCCAACTCGCGGAGCTCCAAAAGCTCAGGATCGTTCCGAGGCACAGAAACGCACTTCTTCCACCAGACAACATGGTTCTTGGTCGCTTCGGTGGGGGTAAAAGTGAGCGTGAGCAGCCGGCCCTTAAAGATGAAATGCCTCTGAGAAAAAAGGGAAAAGAAAACAAGAGGCTCTTAGTACAGCCCAAGGGAACCCACCACTGCCATCATCGCCGGAGCACCAGCAAAGCTTCAAAGGCGCCCGAGAAGGTCACGTTAGGTGGAAGAAGGTGGGGAATTGCCTTTCGAGCTCAGGTTTCTTTCTGTTATCTACGAACGGTACCAGAAGGCAGATAGTTTAACACAGCTCGAGCCAGACGCGTCCTCAGATGAAAGAGAACCCGGGAGCGGAGGCAA
>VZTG01009266.1:0-83799 GCA_013397845.1 Melanocharis versteri | reverse complement strand
GGGGGGACGCGGCTCCCGGAGCGGGGGCGAGCCCGCCCCCGGCCGTGGTTCGGGTTTCGGGAAGGAATGTGCGGGCTGCAGCGCGGGGACGGGCGCGCAGCGGCCCCGCGCTGCCTCTGCCGCCGGGGGGGCTCCGCCGCCTTTTGTTCCCCGCGTTCGCTCTCCCCGAGTACCCCCTGGCGGCNCCCCGCCGGGGACACCCGGGACTGCTGCTGCTCCCCGCTCCCGGCCGGGGACACCCGGGACTGCTGCTGCTCCCTGCTCGGGACACACGAACTGCTGCTCCCCGCACACCGGCACCGTCCCGCTCCAGCCCCAGCCCCCGAGCGCCTCCCGCCCCGGGGCTCCGCTGTGGCCGCTGCCGGGCTTCGAGCGCTGAAGTCCAGCACCAAAAGTTGCAACTTGGCAAAAGTTTGCCAAGTAAGACAAAGCAGGGTCCCCGCGCACAGTAATTCTGTTCTGATTTGGTGCGGTTTAAGGTTTAGGTGTTCTACCTAAAGAGGCCCAAAAAGGGCAGCACACCCTGGAAGTCATAGAGCACTGCGAAAATGGCAAGTCCTGCCACAAGGCATTTTTTTTTTTAAGGTAAGTCTTGGCCCCGTAGCAGAAAGGGTCTCCCCGTAGTACACCATACACAGTGACCTCCTGACCCAAAATAAAGCTGGTGTATGCACATTATGGACATCTGCCTGTGTCAACAAACCTTGTTCCTTATTTCACAGACTTGAAAATAGTTCAAAAGACAGGTTTATGACTAACTTACTTGGGAACACAGATAATCTGTTCTTTATCTGCATTGCAAGCTTGTGGTCCATGACTATGAAGCCTAAGCTCTGATCCTGTGTTGGGGAAGTTTTCGAGAAGGATCATGGCCAGCATTACCACAAAACCCTCACAACGCTCCAAAGATTTGACAAGGCTAACTTACATTAGGACTCAGGTTCTCAGGTTGTGCCCAAAATACGTTCTCAGGTTTCTTCTGCAAACATTTAGTATTTTAAGTCAAGGGTTTGTAGGAAAAACACCACTGTAAAATGTTCACCACAAGCTATGGACATGGCCTTCCAGTGTGCAGTGGCACATCCTAAACACCTGTTCATTTCTGGCAACGTTTTCTTCATGTTTTGATTACTGAAGTTTGGAACCACCTGAGGCACTCCTGCCCTCCTGGATAGCTGCTTTTGCCCAAACCAGTGAACTATCCTCCTTCACAGCCAGCAAAGCAGCTACTTGTCTACTCCCTTCTCTAACAAGCAAAGACTTGATGCTCGAGTGTTCCCCTGTGAGGGCAAATTTGTCAAAGAGCACAAGCAAGACCACAAGTTAACCTTCAACCCTCCTGGTCTTTGTCTGAAAAAGCAAGAAAGTTGTTTCTCTCATATTGTAGTGAATTATTTGCATGACAAATTGTATTTGTTTGTAGAAACCACCTTAGTCAAGCCTTGAGATTGAACCCCTTACATGAGAACCCAAAGCTCAGTGAAGTGGTCCTTATATAAGAGTATCCAACCCAAGAAGGCTCAGTGGCAAGTGACACAAGGTTTGAAAATGTCCAGAGGGACTCAGCTGTCACACCTTGAAGTGGCTGCTTTATGCTGTTTCAGAAAAGATTAGAAAACACTATCCCCCCATCTCTCTCCCAAATCCACAGAAGCCGAAAGCTCGGGAAGGTGTGCATCACCCTGCCTGGATTCCCAAATTAACCTCTCCTCTCCTGGATCAAAAGGCAGAGGAGAATGACTTTGACCAGCAGCATGGAGGGGCAAAGCCACAGATCCCTGGCCAGCCTCACGGTGCCCAAAGCAGCAGCGATAACTGAGCCGTGTCCCTCTCCTCCTCCCCTCTGGAGAGGCCAAAGGCACAGGCAGCCCCAGGCATGTCACCGACACTCAGCGCTATCTATTCTGAGGCAAGCGCCCTCCGTCAAGTGTGAGCCTACAAGAGATCAGCTCTTGAACAAGGAACAGCTGGTTCAGACCAGGCAGGACAGAAATTACACTGCTTAGGAAGACAAAGTGCTCGGAAAGCTCTGAAGTCTCCTCCGCACAGACTGACGGTGTACGCCCTTAGCTCGTTCTGACAGTGAAAATACTTTTGTTGGAACCTAACTTTCCTTGGCAGCCAGGCAACATCATTCCAAGGAAAGGCTCTTTTCCTGTTCGAGTTCACTAGCAATCATCTTCCCAGCTCTGAAGATGGCCCTGAGGAGAGGCACACACCCCTCGCCCTCGGGATGGGGGTACAGAAGTTGGATGCTCAGTAAATCAAATTATACGTAGTGCCTATAACATCATAGTGTGATGGGATTTTTTTGTAACCGTTTATCTGTGATGAATTTCAAATTCTAAAAAACAATATCCCTAAAACCTCTTCAACACTGTCATCCAAGTCAGTTAACATATTCTATGCTTCAGTGGTAATCCCTCACAACAAAATTTCCCTGAAAGGCAAGTGAACTCGATAAAGCGGCAGAAAAACTGATGAGCCAAAAGCCGAGCCCATCCTTGAAATACATTTAATTTTTATAAAAACTAAGAAGCACATTTTCCTGCATTCCAGCTCTTAAGGGGAGATGGCCACATAATCTCAAGACACACCACAGTGAAGCAGAGTGTGAACTCTGCTGGTTTTCCTTCACACACATCCTTTGGCTTCTGGCTCACAGCAATTGCCACAAGCTGGCAAACAAGTCACTCTTCATTCTCTTTCTAGGGCGCTGGCAGAGGTCAGCACAGCATGTGTTACACAAAACTGCACAAAACTACAAATTATTGGATGATTTGAATATATAAAGTGTTTCTTCCTAGTACAAGTACAAATTTAAGCAAGTTATTTTTAGGAGCCATCTAAAGCTGGACAGGACTATTTCCTCAAGTATCAGACACTACCAACATTTCCATATATGTAAAACCCCTTACAAACAAGATTACTATCAAAGGTGTGCTGTCTGTTCAGCAGGGATTTAAATCTTGCCTGCTGCTTCTGCAATAAGAAACATACTACAAAGAAATACAGTTTCTCTTAGTAAATTAGTAATTCACTACTTAGAACGTCTTTGAAAACTGACTAATACATAAATATTTGTTTCCAAATGAGGGGAAAAAAAGCAGTTTTGTTTTTTTCCCCCTTAGCATGGGATGACATTCACCAAGCAGATGCTCAGAGGATGTCTACATTCAAGCAGTGCTGCCAGCTAAGTACTTCTGTAGCTGCCTTCTCTCGAGAATCCATCACCAGTAATTGCAGTAGCACCCCAGGAAAGCTGAGTTCTGGGTGCAGGGTGGGCAGAACCAGACCATCACAGCAGCTGCTTGGGGAGAGGTAAGCAGAAATAAAAATCAAAATCCCTTCTCTAGCCAATTTTG
Organism: Melanocharis versteri; assembly: GCA_013397845.1. Taxonomy (NCBI): domain Eukaryota; kingdom Metazoa; phylum Chordata; class Aves; order Passeriformes; family Melanocharitidae; genus Melanocharis; species Melanocharis versteri. The sequence continues at coordinate 80,434 of VZTG01009266.1, read as the reverse complement.
AACTTCCAACACGTTCTTTGCGAAACACGCAAGCACAAGTGTTTGCAGTTAATTTCGAGATCAATTACGTGGCGTGGCGTGCATAACATCACCGTGTCCCTTGCTGGGGACTTCCTGGGCAGTTGTGCACAGGCACACGCTGTGCAGCAAGTGTGACGTGTCTGAGAAGCACAGGGCTCGCTGCACTGGTGCTGTGCATGTGGCCTGCACATGTGCAGGGCAGCTGATGGCTCCCAAATGCTCGGAGTTTTGTATGCACAAGAGTCAGTTGTCTAGAGGCCTGATGGGAGCTGGTCAAGCTGGGTGAAGTCCTGAAATCTAAAAGTTTACAGGCTAAAAGACCCAGTAAAGGGATTCAAAGGTGGTACTCTGGTTGAAGAGCGAAAGACCGTCACAGGAGCCCGTGCTGCAGGACTACCTGCGCACCAGAGCTCAGCCTCCACCAGCAGCAACCAGGAGGGCGAGGAGGAAACTGCTAATTTCTATCACTTCAAAGGAATCACGCCTTGAATCTTATCACGAGTCACAAGGCTCTCAGGAGCATCAGACACACCACGTAATGCTCCGTCACACGATGCGGCTGATGCGCGCATCTCAAACGCGCTCAGCTCGAACCGCGCCTGACTTCGGAGCCGCTGATGCGACCACGGGGGACGCAGCGACATACAGCGAGTTAAAAAAGTCTGCGAGCGCATCGCCTAAAAAGGACACGGAGCAAGCCCTCGGGAGCCCTGTCAGTGGCGGGGAGTTCGGGCCGGGTTTCTCGCAGGAGCCGGGCACGGGCTCGGTGCGGTGCCCGCCGGCAGCGGAGCCGCGCTCGGCGCTGCCTCGGGGCCGCGGTGCCCTCTCGCGGCCGCGGCGCTGTCCTCGATCGTGATCGTTCTTAACCGAGAAAACACCGCCGTGTTTGCTTTCTGAAGAGTGGGTTGAGCTGAGCGAACAGTGTTTGCGCCCGTGCCTTCCTTTTTCAATGTTGTGCCTGTTGAAATAAGCGCGTGTTGCTCCTAAAATACTCCAGCTATGAAATGAAAACAGCCGTCAGATCCAAGACGCTGCTGAAGGTTACTGCTTCCTCTGAAACAGCAGAGATTAGAGAGTCTAGCCAAGGAAAGAAGCCTTATATGCCCCTCAAACAGATTAAAATATCAGCAACCTCTGTATTTTTACTTATAAATCCACTCCAACTGGGAGATGTCTCCATGCCAGAAGGGTTCTGCCACTTTGTCCCCTGGCACACTGGGATTCCCCTCGTAGGACACAAAAAGTGGGGTAACTTCAGGCAGCTGGGATTTCTTCCACTTAGAGCAGAACTCCCATGCACAGTCATTATGTAGGAGATCACGGATGGAACTTAAACCGTCTATTTTCTCTCTTGCTTAGATTCAGAGACTGAATTGCAATTGTCCTTGAAATTTGGAATTAGTTTGTTCTGTCAGTTTAATTCTAATAATGGATGACATTGAATTCGCTCGCTCCTTATTATAGTTCCTAATCTGCTATTGCTCAAGTAGTCAAAGTGGGAAACATCAGAAAGCCAACACTGAAATGGGATCATGCACCTTCCCAGCTGCTGAAAACGTTTTAAACATGTTAAAGAACTTTAAATTACAGCTTGTGAAGTAAACAAAAAGTAGTTCCACTAAAAGCTTAGTAAATTAAATTAGGTTTTTCTGTATTAGATTTGTATCCTATATCAGAAACAAGCCTTCCACATTATATCCCCTCTGCTGCTTACTCTGCCATATATTCCATCATCTATAGAGCATTAACTGTTGAGTTACCTGTCTCATGCACACACAGCTGGCTACAGCTTTTTCTGCTTCACACTCAGCATTCAAGTAAATTAACAACAAGAAAAGGAAAAGACAGGAAGCAAAGCCTACTGTTATATGCTTTTACTACAGAAAAACCTCCTAATAAATGTGCATTTTTTTCTTAAAGTCTGCAGTCAATAAGAACATGGCTTGCATGTAGCGGGCAATAGTCAAAACATTTCATTCTGTTTACAGAATATATATGTTAGTCCTGCAATGAAGTAAAAAAGTAGTTGGAAAATCTAAGGGATTTCAATACTTATGAAATATATCAAAGAAAGGCTGAGGAGGTCACAGCATGTGATCCTTTCAGGCTTGAGGGTGTTACTTTTGATGCAGGGTACAGCAGGCTTGGCAATGGTTACAGCAGAGATTGGAGAGTCAAAGTGTATCACCCATGACCTTCACTACCACAGGAATCAGTATTTCCTTAGCTTCAGCTTGTTCTGTCTCAGGTAGAAATTGTCACTAAGCAATTTTGCGAGATTCTGCATCAGAGGACATTTAGGGTTTGTGTTGTTGTTGTTTGTTTTGTTTCTAATTCATTATTCACGGCTGTCTACACCAGAAAACCCCAAAACAGTTAGAGAGGCACAAATCATGGCTAGAAATTTAAATACAGGCTTCTTGCTCCTCCACCACTGAAGTGTATTAAATGCAGAAGTTTTCCAAGCTGTAGGGCCCAGAAGTGAACACTTCCCTTGGACAAGAGCTAAAAACTCCATGCCTTGAGACCAAGCAATCCTTTGGATAGAGACTATCAGCTTTATACCTAAATACTTGAAGTGTTAAATATTTGACTAGTTCCTCCGTTTGGAAATCAAATCAGAAATACAGGGCAAGATGTACCCTAAATAAGGCCTTTTCACACGGAAAAAGTGTTTATTACCTTCCCTTGTCTTGGAGGACAAAACTAATCTGCAAGTTTTGGCAGCTTTGGAGAAAATAAAGCATTCAAAGCCGTTATAAATCACGTGTGTATTGTGATTGAATGTTATTAGCACTTGCACTTAGAGCAGTGCCACTGCCACGGCAAAGAAAGGCTGATTGCCTCACCCTGGATGGTTCACACGACCATTGTGTCGAGCAGAACTCTCTGGTTTTGAAGCATAAGTGCCTTCCTGGAATGTCTGCTTCAAAAGGTGCAGCAAGAGAAGTTAAAATATCATTTAGCATGTGCTGGCATCAGGGGTTCAGGTCTTCACCTCCTCACAACAGAGTGGTTTCCTGCCATTGACTCGAAAAGTTCAGTAACGTCAGAAGTTAAAAAATACGTTCAGTGCAAAGCTTAGGCAGCTAAATCCCCGTTTTGCCAACACACTCACATTAAAAAAATCTTCTGAGCACAGAGAGGAAATATCTAGTGCTTAAAGCAGGAACCAGAAAACCTGGATTTTGTTTTTGTGTTACTTAGGGGCTATGACCTTGGCAAGTCAGCCTGCTGGCCTCCATTTACTAGTTTGTAAAGATTTATAATACACACCAGGTTATAGAGCAGTCTGAGCTTTTCAAAGCATGTTTCAAGAATTATTTTTTCTGTCTAAGTTAAAGTCTACATTAAATGTAAAGAACTAAAAGTATTTTGTAAATATGCAATGTTTTATTAATGTGAACATTTTGTGGTCTTTGACAGTAGAAAATTTTTTTTTCCCTTATGGATGTCTTTAATGGATATGGTAATTGAAAGCAAAGTACTGTAGAAAATTCCAACTTTTCCCTGTAAGTGCTTACATATGTATGTACATCGATCTGGAAGGCTGTAGAACAGTATTTTCAACAGTACTTTTCAATATGTGCTCTGCATGTTGTATGAAAGGCATGGAAAACCAAAGAATGAAGGATCTGAGAGCCTTTCATGGAATTTTCCACTTCAAAAGATTTGCATATCTAGTTAATACATGTTATAGATTTCTGCATGTTTGGGCTTTCTAATTTCACATCCCCAACCCCCAGGGGAGCAAAAAAATACAAAAAATTTCCCAATGAAACCATAACCATCAGGACAATTCTGTGACCAGCCAGACTGCACAGAGCAAAAAAAGATTTGTCTGGTCTCTGGGTTGCACAGGCTTCCTCACATAATTCATTCCAAGACAATACTTGGAAAGAAAACTCCATAATGGTTATTCCAAGGCATTGGAATTGAAGATTTCAAGCTCAATCTTGCACTTGCTATAAAAAAATTAGTAAAACCCATTGGAATGAGGGAAGCCTGTAGCCAATATGGTTCCTAATTGGAAACCAGATGCTGTTGGTTTAATGAAGCTGATGGGCAGAAAAGACTCAAAAGTGTTACTTCAAATCTTGTTCCCACTTTCAGGCACAAAAAGACTGATCTTCTGGGACTTTTGAAGTATTAAGAGAGTTTAAACATTTTTAAAGTACAAATGAAAGCCTGAAATGTTAACAATGTTCCTTGGTAAAAAGATCGGCAAATAACGTGTTGGGCCTTGAAATAAAACTTCTTTGTGATCGTGGTTGTGTTTTCCCAAGAGAAATTGTCTAGAAACATTGGGTTTATAGGACAACTATGTTTCCTTTAATGAACATGCAATATATGGAAACAAAAGAACAAAATTGGAAAATAAAGCTTCTCTTTCTGGTGGCAACTGGTGGGCCTGATTTCAAACACAGGTTAATTTTATGACATCACTCACTGTCACCGTGGAAGAAATAGGAGAAAAACCCTGAAATTATGTAACTTTATATGTGAACTCTCAGGATTCCATAATCTAATTGCTTTTCTCTCATTTTCTCCTCAAGAAGTACTGAAGCATTGTATGATTTACCCTCAACAATCCTCTTCACAGAGAATACAATTTACAAAAGAAAAGGCCTCATGCTCTTAACCTTTTACTTCTTGAAAAAAGAGTCTCTGAACGTCAAAATACCAATTTACCCTATAGTGACTCTAAAACCTGGCTTCGTAGCCGGAATGATTTCTAAGCTTGAGGTTTTATGCCTTAGAAACCCACTCTACACCACTAAAATTATTCTAATGCTATTGTAGATGACTGTCTCATTGTGAGTAGTCTGAAAGATTTAACTTTATTACTCCCTTTCTTTAAAACATCTTTTACTGGAATTTGTACCTTCTTTACTGTCTGTCATATACAATTATCTACCTTTAAGCACAGAGAAAAGGAAAATTCACATCATAGATGGAATTCTTCTCCAAGATGCTGTGCAAAAAACATATTTCAAATTTCAATACAACTGCTAAATCTCTGGCAACAGCCTTTTTCCTCCACAACCCAATCAAACACAATTATTGACAACTTCTAATTGTTATTTTCACTTGCATTGCTAGTCTGATTTTCAATGCCTCTTCTCTCTGATTTAGGCTTGGCCAGTGGAATTTTGGTCACACTCTGCAGGATGCACTGCACCTGCCTCCCACACCATCCCCAACAGTTCTGTGTTTCAGGGAGCACAGCTCTGCACCGAGCCTGTTGCCTTTTTCCCAGCCTGGAAATGAAACTCGAGATAATTTTAATAAGGAGGAAATATAAAGGTGAATCTTTATTTGAAGGCTTTTGTAGATATCTTTCCATAACTGCCCCTGAAGGCCTTCAAACAAAGATCCACTTTTATATTACCTCCTTACTAAAATTATCTCAGGTTTCGAGCCAGGCTGGGATGGGACACAGCTCCTGGATCGGGGCCGTTCGTGCCCTGACAGCTTTGCCTTCATTCTGCACCAGGTGGTGAGCACAAAATACCAGCTGGGCCACTTGGGCTTGGCATTTAACTCCCTGAAAATGGATTGAACAGGAGTCTGTAATCAAGAAAAGTGACTAAACAAGCCAGTTGAAGATCTGAGGGAATTAAATCCAAAAATATATGACCACAAAAAGGAAGCAATAGAATTATTCTGTTACTGGACATTACAATGAACTAAGGAAGTGGAAAGGAATTGCTGCTGGAAGCCTGAATTCCTGCTCACTCTTGATCAGTTTCAATTTATGATGAACATTTCTCCACCATTTTATCGTCACACAACAGCTTCCTTGTGCCAAAATGTGAGAAGTAATTCCAGGAATTAGGACAGAATTTGTCTGCTATAAACAGGCGACCTGGAACAGGTCCAAGTGCATCAAGTGCAAATTTATCTGGTTAGTGGGAATTTTTCTGGCAAACTAATTATTGAAGTAGCATTTTTAGAGCCTAAAAGAGCCAGGAGACAGATTTAGAAATGCCAAACAAAGGCTTTGAAGTTTCAATTGGAAGTCTAAACTGTTCACTTCTCCATTTCACACAAACAAGATTTTTATTTTTTTCTTGACCCAGTGTTTTGGAAAACTTTCCAGTGTAATTAGGCAGAATAAATAGGCAGGGGCAAAGGCCAACTCATGGAACAGAAAAGGGTGTTGGGTTTGATTTGTTTTGAGATTTTTTTTTTTTAATCAGAACAACATCACCAGTGGGAATATAGTCAAGTATTTTGACTACAGTTGTGAATAACATCACTGCTTACCAACACCTTAAGTCTCTTCCTCAGGACATAAATTATTACTGCCCAATGCAAAAGGCCAAAGACTCTGGCTGATTCCATGTTCTGGGATTGACTGCCATTATTCAAACTCAACACAAGTTTCACTTTTCTCTCCCACGTCTTTTCCAGTGTTCAGCTAACATCAACTCCTGAAATACGTGCAAAATACGTACTGAAGTCAAAATTCCACTTAGGGCTGGACACATTCCAATGCCCATCCAGTCTGGGGGGTATTGTGGCAGTAGCTCTCTCAATGCAGCTTTCAGGCAACCCAGCTTGAGCTATTACAATGACAAATATTTCTGCAGAGCCTGGCACCAGGATTTAACGCCATCACCTTTTAGTGATGTCAGATTTACCAGGTCCACATAAGGACAACAGGAAGTGTGCTTTTGTCACTCTGTATTTTGAGACAGCACTCAGGCAAGTTAAACTGTGAGGTTTCCCTTCCAGGCGTTCACCTTTATCCTCACTGCTGCTCCAAGGTCCTTATTCTGTTGACATTTCAGAAGGAAATGCCCAGAAGGACATTCCCAGCAATGCCAGAGCATCTCTGGGTCTTCAATCACCAAATACTCCATGTGCCTCCTGCAGCTGGGTCACCCCTGCTCCCTCAGCTGGGTATTCAAAGCAAGAGATTCAGCCCAGGAAGCAGGGGCTCATGTGCAGTTCTGTTCTCCTCAGTGACATTTATCAGCCTGACTAGAACAAGTCCTGAATTCTGGTCCTGGTCCTGAATTCTGGGCTGTTGCCAACATGCTGTTTCATCCTGTGTTTCTGGGTTTTGATTGATGTGATGAAAAAAGCATTATTGGAGACTGGACTGAGTGGGGAAAAAAAAAAGCTTCTGAAAACTCAAATGAAAGGCACATTTAGTACCATTTTAGGGAGATGTATGCTGATTATAATGCCATGCTCCACTTCATTTTTTTTGTCCTTAGAAAATATTAAATCTCTCAAAAAAAAAGCTAAATATTGCTGTACCAAAGTTACACAGGGAGGAACAGGTAGAGGGGAACACCCAGAGCAAAGGGCTTCCCATGCACATTCAACCCTCCATACATGAACTAAAACTACTGTATTTGAAATAAAGTTCCGTGAAGTTACCCGTGCTGCCACAAAGCCATTCTCTCACACCTGAACATCAGTTTCCCTCAGCTTTTCATCATGGTGCACTTGGGAGTGATTTTTTTCAGACCTCCAGAACAGGCTTTGGGTGTTGTAACATCTGTAATTTTCACATTCACCGCAACCCAGCCAGAGAAGTTGCTGAAAATGATGACCCACAATATAACAAGGAGCCAGGATGAATTTTCAGCATCAGTAAGGGCTGCAGCTCTGAACCAACCTGCAATTCTTTCAGTAGGTTCAGGACAGCCTTCTGGAGATGCTGCTGGGCTCCAGGAGATGAGCAAGGTTGAAGTAAATGCAATTAGAGCTGGAACTTCCACCTCTGAAAAACTTCCCTGCCTTCTATGCTGCTGCATATAAAACTAGATACCAAGTGGTTCATTATCCCCTGACTGCACAGACCATTTGTCAAGATAAGGAAACATGGAAAATTCAGGAACGTAAATGACAACTGAACATTATCTTCTGTATGTACAAATATCAAAGAGGAATCATCTAAACAGCAAGTGCAAGCGAGACCATGGCTAAGCTCAGGAGGTACCACAGACTCCATTTTCTTTTTACCATCCTGATCATCATCTCCCAAAGAAAGAAGGAACTGGAAAAATCCTCCCCTTAAACCTGGGCAACTGTACAAAAACTTAATTTATACTCAATATTTGGAAACATTGTTCAACTATCTTATCGCTGCCTCAAAAAACTTTGCAGAAAGATCTTTAATTGCGCAAAATAAACTTGAAATCACTTATCTAAATAAATATGCATTAGAATTGCAGAAATTTTTCTTCCTCAGCCCTTAAGTTTCTGGTATTATGATCAAAGAAAATATTTGTTCTTTCAGAAGTTCATTACACATGAAGTCTCATTTAAAATTCTCAAGTACCCTGGCAGTAATAGAACTATTCCAAGAAATGACAAAGAGTATTTTTAGAGAGCAGCAGGGTTACAAAATGCAGACTAAAAAAAAAAATGCAACCATGATGAAATATGTTAAGCTGTATACTCTGGGTATTACTTGTGTATACAGACACAGAAATACTCAGATTTTGTAGTAGGCCTCCTGACCCATTCCATAGAATTATTGCCAAAATCTTTAAGTGTTCTGGATCTGCTTAATGCAAATATTTTGATTATAAGTATTGATTACTTCACTCTTTTTTCAGATTTTGGAGACATATTTTCCTTCAACTTCTTTAAAACTAAGAACTCTAATATATATAAGACTACCTTTATTCAGACTGCAAATACTTTCAGGAACCAAAAAAATAGTTTATAAAAATCATGGGGAAGTTTGTGGCTTTCTGGGGATCTTTTTTCTATGGCAATTTTTTGCTTTATTCTTTAACTATTAAAGGTGTATTTTACTTTGTTAAAGTCCCATTACCATAATTTTGCTACCAGTCCAACGTTCATCTGTCAAATTAAATGCATTGCTACAAATTGCTTTTCAGATAATGGATACCTAAAGCTTTCCTTGAACAAGATATTCAAAGTTCATTGCACCTAAATTACCTGCTTTGTCACTACGTGGACTCCAAAAACTTTAGGATCAAACTAATGAACACCTGTGTGTGCACATTATTTATCTTTACACACTAAAAGAATAAATCTTGAACCATTACTCTTCTGAAAGTGGTTTCCAAAATTGGATCACAATCACTTCAGGGTGCTACTGACCTGCAGCCCATTTAATGCACTAACCAATAAATTCTGCAGAGTTATTTCAGCACCCATCTGGATTAGCTTTTGAAGCCTTCCTGGGTGAAAAACGTAATGTAATTTTCACTACTTATTGCTAAACTACCTTTTAGATATTTACCTTTTATATATTCCCTGTAATAAACAAAGCCCTCAGACTCAACGTAAAAATAAAAACGATGCATCACCTATGAGAATAGAAATCAATACCTTAACTAGATCTTTTCATTTTCCACCAAGTTATTTTCATCCAATATGATGAGGGAATAAAATGCAGAAATTGCAACTTGTTCCTGAATTTATGCACTCACTGCCCTGACGATGATAATTTTCATCCACTGTGTTGTGTTCAGTACTGTTTGTGATCAGTGCTCATCACAGTAACGCAACATAAGAAACTTAAGATGATTTTTCTTTACCCAAAATATTCAGGAAGCCATACAGGCTAAAACCACGTGGAATTTAGCCTTTAAATGCTTATGGAAGGAATGACAAGGTTCACTAATAGTGAACAGCCACCCCTTTTCACAGATCTTTACTAATCCATCACAGGTTATCAACAATGCTCACTGAACTTTAGAAAAAGATAATTTTTCAAAATCCCTTTCAATTCCTGCCTCCAACAGCTACTCTCACCACCACAGAGGGCCCTCCCAGCTCAAGTTTGCTCCCTTTGGAGCATTTTGATGAGCACAAAGTCCAGGAAGGAATTCAGCATTTAAAATGCTGCCAACAGCAGCTCTCTGCCTACATTTGCTATTTTTTCAGTCCCACGCCCCAGACTTTAAGACTCAGTTCACTATAACTGACTGTCCGTTCCAAATTTAGAAATTCCAAGGTGAGTCAGCACCCACCAAGGCAGAGCTGCGAGGTTTCAGTCATTGTGACCAGCCCTGCAGCCTTGCTGGGTGTGAGCACACACACAGATGCCATCTGTCCCCCGGGGGGAGCCTCTGTGTCCCTGCAGCTCCTCTGCCCCTGCACAGACACCAGCACACTCCAGACCCAAAGCCCTTCAGCTGCACACCATGAATTCAGGCTTTACAAATCCCCTTCTGCAACAGGAAATTTCCAGGAATTAGCTGTAGCAGCTCAATGTGCTGCAAGACAGGCAAAGTGCTTTCCAGATGCCACTGGGTATTTCCTGCCCCCAGTGAAGGGTAGGATTTGTGTTACTGTGTGCATCCTCTCTGGAGCTTTGGGCTGCTCTCAGGACAATGTCACAGCTCCACCAGCACCAGTTGTTTGATGTCTTACATCACTCCAGCATCTCTCTGAAGAGCTGCACGAGTTACAATACACAGAGCTCTTATTTACACACAGCCACATGAGTTCATGTTCAGGGGACAGCTGCTACAGAAAGATCCTGATCCTAAACTGCCTCAGTGCATAAACGCTGTTTGAACTAAAATAATCCATTCTGATCAATGCTCAGCTGCCTTTTCACTTCTCAGCTGAGCAGCACAGCAGTAAGGTGAGACCCAGGAAGAAGAGATACCTGAAGATGAGCCAGTGGAAGAGCAGAGAGATGATCACTGAGTGCTGAGGCAGAAGGACAAATTCAAGAAACACAGCAGGAGCTTTGCACACCAGTTCCCTGGTGGAACTGCCACAGAAAGAAAATCTGTCATACAAGGAGAGACCCTCAGAACCGCAGGATTCTTACAGTGCAAGAACAAAACAGCCACTGAAAGGCTCAGCTTCAGCACTAAATCCTGCCCCAAGGTAAAATTAATTGAATTATTACTAAAGGCCGCATCTTCTGTAATTGCAACCCTATCAAAACCAAATAATGATAACAACATTCTGAATGAGAACGTTTATATGGTTAAATATCACCATGAGGTCACTGCTTTTGGCAAAAAAAACCCAACCTCCAACCTGTTATGGTAAGGTGTTTTCTTCCAAAATACTCAGTTCAAACTAGATTAGATACATGCTCTGTATTCATTATCCACACACATCTTTCAGCTGAGGATCTGATGTCTTCAGATATATTAACCTACCCCATATGGAAAACTTACCTGGGGAAGGAAGGAGCTGTTAGTAGACTTTCATTTAATGGCATTGAACTTGGCAGAACAGGTGTTGGAAATGTCAAACTAAAACCAGCACTCTCTTGTGATTATTTTAGTCCATTTATTCTGTCAAATTAAGACATTTCTATTTGACTCAAATGGAGTCAGCTGATCAGAGTTGGAAGAGTCCTGCTTCTCTGCTCTCCTGGTGTGCAGGGCTGTCCCATACTGATTCTGGCCACCAGAAACTGGATCTGTGAATTCCCTGTTACACTCCAGGAGCTGGCAAAGACCTGTCAGCCTGTCTTCATGGACTTCCTCACTTGACAATTTTTACCTCCAATTTCAAATGTGAGTTTCTTGTCGTCATAAATATTTAGCATAATAAAAGCATGATTTCTGGTAAGGCTTAAATACCTCCACGAAATCTCACACAATTGTTATTAACAATACACAAACACATCAGAAAGACAAGACTGGGAAATATTCCAGAAACACCCTCACTGGAGAAGACAGAAAATGTGCACTAACAGGATGAAGGAGGTTCACACACTCACTGTAGAGAGGACAGGCTTGTCAGAATATTCTGAGTTTCCTTTTGAAGCAGTTGTTAAGTCACTAAGGTATCCAGCCTCACCCCCTAAAGCAGCTACTTCAAAACCAGCCAGCAAGAGGAATGTTTAAATAGGAACCGTGTTTGTGTTGTCTTCAGTTTTGTTATTAAAAAGAACTAAGGATGGAAAACATGGCTTATCTTTCACGTTTTAGCCTTAAACTACACCCAAAGTCAAAAATAACTATCTGAAATTGTAAACATCATACACTTAAGAGATAATCCAGAATTCAAATTTGGGGGAAAAAAACCCCTATCAATAAACCCCGCAACAACAATGCTTATACTATTCTCATTGTTTCTTGTTAACACATAATAATTCTTGTGTTACTGAAAAAAAATTATTTGTTAATGATGCTACTGAAGAACATGCAAGGTAAAACTGTGCTAAGTGTTCCTTAAAAATGTCTGTTCCTTCCTGCACTGAAAAACACTCAGTGTGCTTATCAAATTTAGGGCTGAATGATGACACTTCATGTAACCTAAATATTTAATAGAATCCCTGGTGTTATTTATGGAGACACACTGCATATGGAATTACATCATACATGAACTCTAAAAAAGACTCCTAAAGAGATACTTCAAAGCTGAAATAGAGTGAAATTTCAACTAAAATTAAAACCAGTTGGATTATTATGGACTGGCAAATACTGGTAAGGTCCATACTACCATACCCCATTGCAGGACATGCACCAACGTTTATAAAGTCCCAGTGTTTTAAGATTTAAGTAGATTCTAATTAATTACTAGGATAAATAGCTTACTTTTTTTGTGTGTGTCTACTAACACCTAAACAAGTGATGAGTGATGGATGTTCCCATCAAAAATGTTTATACAGTAGTCTGGGCATGAGAAATTATGCCAGCAGATTGTAGAGGAAAGTGACAGCAAGAACTATTGCTTCAAGTGTGTGGATTGTCATTCAGCTCCTGCAAGTGACACTATAAATCAGCGTCTCCAAGTATTCCATCTGAATAATGCTGCTCCAGTCATGAAATCCAGAAATGCTGGGCCCAAAATTCCTTTGCTTCCACACCAGAGATGCTGGAACAGTGGGGGGCTGCAGGTGCAAACGTGGCAGTTGAAGGGACACTGAAAATTTCAGTTTCATTTGCTGACCATAGGACTTTTTAAAGGCGTGATTGAGGCAAGACTAATCTTTTCTGAAAACTTGTTTGTAGCTACGCGTTATCTCTTGGGAAAAAATTACACAGTTTACACAACTGATATAAAAAGGGAAAATAGCATTGCCCAGCCATGCAGATTTCAGACTCCTGTGATCACACCATGATTTGGCAGTGCTGGTTTTGTTCTGCACAGGGTGAACGTTGGTTTGTGTCTGTGCCTGACTCGGGGCCTGAAGCTGCCCCATCATCAGAGCCCTCACTCTGTGTTTGTGTCTGCAACCTCTGCTTTGCAGCCAGGAGTGAAACTGGGCTCTGATCCAGCAGAACCTGAACTTTCTGCTAACAAAACACATCCCTGCCACCCTGCACGCAGAGCTGCTTGCTGGGTGCCACAAGCCCTCCAGAGATAAGCCTGGCCTTGTCACTTGGCTCAAACCAGCTGACAGATCTGCAGGAGGATTTATCAGCTGAGGAACTTCCAGAGCCATGAGCAGCCTTGCAGGACAGGTCCTGCTTTCTGGGATGCATCAGCTCCTTGGGGAGCACGAGTTCCCACATTTTTGCTGTGGAATAGGACCATTCACAGGGAGTGGGGAAACAAGAATTGATGACAGACGGTCACAAATTCAGACAGTGTAGGTAGCATGAGGTATTTGTAGCTCCTCTTCTCTCCTTACTCTACATATTCTGGTCAACGACCCAAAATAATCTGACATGGACAACTGAGCACCTCCTGCACTAAAAATTTCCTGTGTGTGCAATTGATAAGTTTTCTTTCTAACTGTTTCAGCACTCAAATTTCAATATAATGGGCCAATATACTCCTGCTTCCATGACCAGATACCTCACATGCTTGTCAGCTGCAGCAGGCAGGGAAAGCAGCAAAGTTCTCAGACCATTACATTCCTCTAATTACTGATGGATGTGTTACTGGTACATCTTGGGTAAAGAAAAAAAAAGCCATTTGTTTCTTTCAAGCTCCCTTTCCTTTCGGAGGAACGCCCAGGAGAGCCAGCTGGCACTCACAAACTCTCACTACTCATTGTAAGACAAATGTTTACTTCCTTTATGAAGTGCTAAAGTAGCACATCACTGACAGTTTAATACCAGGACCAAAAGCAATTTCCTGGAGAAATCAAAAAAGTAACCTTGATTAAAACAATCAAGAACCAATTTTGAGACACTGAGTTATCAGCTGAAACAAGAAAGACTAAAATTGAGTTCAAATTTATTTCTTTGCTATGGTAGCATCCTAGATTTCACTGAACAGGAAAATAAAGTTTCTGTTAATTAACTGCTTGAGAGTTTAACTAGTGCACTGCTGCTAAATAACACTCAGTGCTGATTCAGAGGTCGGGGGGTTGGTTTTTTCTAACATTATGTTGTGAACAATCAATCAATTTCACATTCTAATAGATGTAGGAGTTTCTTGTGTTTCTTAAGTCATGAATAATCATCACCTACTGCTGCAAAGCTTTCTCTTGCCCAATGGTTTACTGTAATTGTGAGCTAATTTTGAGAACACTTTTATCCAGTTTTGAGCTCATAAGCTGCTACACCAAGCCTGCTACAGGAAGCTGATGTTCCATGGGGATGGGAAAAAAGAACCCACAGAAACAAAACCCAAACAAAATCCATCCAGCCAAAAAAGGACAAACTTTTCCAGTGTAGGACATGAACAAGAACAGAGCTCTACCAAAGTTTACCCAGGTCATATATGGTCTCTCAGAACTGATGCACACCCGCTACAGCCCATTCGTCCCAACTCTGCACCAGAAGCAGAAGAAGCTTCACATCCAAAGGTAGCTATAAAACGGCATGGTTTGAAAATTTATTATCTTGGAATACGCATAAAATCAAAGTCAGTAAAGAAGAAAGCACCCCAAAAATATTAAACCCTGAAAGTATTCACATTCACTATTTCTTCTGAGGTTTTTTGACAGTTTAACAGTTTCTGAGAAACTTTGATCCCTTGCCAATTGCCTCCTTTTCCCCTGATCCATGGCAGCTTACTGCAACCGTTTCCTTGGTCTTCCAACTCCTCCCCTTTTCCTAACTTCCTTTACTTTTTTAGTTTGAGGCTTGCTTTGTGATATGGAGACCCTATAAATACGTTTTTATGCTTCTATTCTTGCTCTATAACAGAAATATTTAGCCACCTCTGCTGTAGTAAGCTCAATTCTTCAATACATTTCACAATTTGAAATGTGCTAATAAATGAAACAAAGGCATCTGAAAATATTATTCCTTGCATTTGTTATTACCAAGTTGCCACTGTAACTAAAATTCTTCTATAATTTATATAGATTGATAGAAACAAAAATAAAGTAACAGATTCAGGGTGCTTGGTTGTTTGGGTTTTTTAAATAAAAACTGAAAGGATGCCCAGGGAGCTTTACAGTAAGGGCTACATTAAACTTTTTTTTCCTCAGTTGATCTTAACTCATTCATTTTTGGTTGACCCAGAAATAATTTTCTTCTACTCAATAGAGACTCTTCAGAATCAGGAATTCAGAGCTGACAGGTTTATTTGTATGTTTACACTTGTAGCCCATTTTAGATAATTAGAATGTTAGAGGAAAAATCCACCAGGGAGAGCTGAAAGCTTCAAAACAGTTTTTCTTTAAATGGTGATTTATCTATGTAGACAAAATGACAGCTACTTCACAGAAACGTGGCCGAGGTTGGCAGTTGTGTCACTACCAAAACCAGTGTCCTAGGTTAAAAATAGGTTTATTCTATTACCACCTCCACAGCCATTAAAAGAAGGTGGGGCACTATTTGTTATCTCCTGCTATCCAGGGGCCCATTGTCTCTGCTAATGGGCCATTAAGAACTCACCACATGACTCATGAGTTATCCCATCCCATTGGAAGAGACTCCACCCAGGGGGGAGGAGCCAAGCATTCCCACCTGGATATAAGCTGGACTCTGGGACTGTACAGCAGCTCCTGCCTACTGGATCTCCAGAGGACAAGAGCCTTCACTGGACCATCAGGATCTTTCTTTCTACCCGATCAGCGCTTCAGAGAACCATTTCATCTGGACGGCTCCCACCACCCTGAACAGGGTGTCAGGTTGTATTCTGACTCTGTCAGTGGTTACCGTTGTTGTTTATATTAATAAAGAACTGTTATTCTTTTTTCTCATATCACTGCCTAAAAGCTCCTTAATTTTCAGAATTATATTAATTCAGAGGGAAGGGGGGTGCATTTTCTCTTCCTTAGCAGACTCCTGTCTTTTCAGACCAAGACAACCAGACAGAAACAAAGGGTTGGCAGCAAAATTGAGGGTCAGGTTGAGAGGGCTGAGAGTGTGGAAAATGCAGCCCTTGAGGGACCTGACAGGGAGAAAACACGTTGGGCTAAACTGGAACTCTTGTCCAAAGATAAGGAAACATCCATCCTTTCAAAAAGGCATCTTAGCAGGATCACAAGCACAAGCATAATGTTCTCAGAACTTAGGAGGAAGAGAAGAAAACTCACCTAAATCCTCAAACAGCAACAAAAAAGTTGGAGGAATAACTGGATGCAGGGTAATTGGCTCAGTAACTGACACGTAAATAGGTGAACTTTGCTTACACTTGAGGGTGTGGGCTATTCAGCAACCAATAAANAAAGAACTGTTATTCTTTTTTCTCATATCACTGCCTAAAAGCTCCTTAATTTTCAGAATTATATTAATTCAGAGGGAAGGGGGGTGCATTTTCTCTTCCTTAGCAGACTCCTGTCTTTTCAGACCAAGACAACCAGACAGAAACAAAGGGTTGGCAGCAAAATTGAGGGTCAGGTTGAGAGGGCTGAGAGTGTGGAAAATGCAGCCCTTGAGGGACCTGACAGGGAGAAAACACGTTGGGCTAAACTGGAACTCTTGTCCAAAGATAAGGAAACATCCATCCTTTCAAAAGGCATCTTAGCAGGATCACAAGCACAAGCATAATGTTCTCAGAACTTAGGAGGAAGAGAAGAAAACTCACCTAAATCCTCAAACAGCAACAAAAAAGTTGGAGGAATAACTGGATGCAGGGTAATTGGCTCAGTAACTGACACGTAAATAGGTGAACTTTGCTTACACTTGAGGGTGTGGGCTATTCAGCAACCAATAAATTGATTTCTAAGCACTTCTTCCTGTGGCCTCAGGACATGAACTAAACCAGGCTGAAAATAATTTTAAAGGTCTAATTAACTCATTAGCTTGAAGTAAAAAAAAAAGTCTCTTCCTCATCACAAACAGCTGTACAAACCACAACAAAGCAAGTGTGGATGATTTTCAGAGCTCTAGAAATCCTGTCAGTGGGAAAAGCTTTCAGGGAACCAGCCTGCTAAACTCAGAGCCAATGTCACACTCCATGGTGACAATTCACCCCCCAGGGATGGCAGCTAAATTACAGAATACTGGGGAACATCTACTACACATCCTCTAGCAAGAATACATGGAATAGAGCTTCAAAAATTCTACGAACTGCAAGAAATGAGATTTCTTGCAATACCATTTCATTCAGAGCATTTTTAGAGGTAAAGAAATTGTAAGAAGATTTGGAGAATCTACTAAAATTCAGTCCAGGCATCATAGGCTGCAAACTACCAAGGCACAAAATATCCTTGAGCAACTCACCTTGGATAGGAATTCCTATGGATTCTTCATATAACTTAAGGGTTTTGCCCTTGTGCAATTAAGCCAACAGCCCCTGAAACTCACCTGGGTACTGGGTGAGTATTGCTCCACTAACACATTATCCTTGTTTTGGAACTTGACATAGTTCCAATATTATTCAAGGTAGTAATTATTTTTATTTTTATGTTAATTCAACCAATTACGTGATCAAACACAGTTCATAAGCATGCTGCTGGCAGTGTCTGGAATTAATGAAAAGAACAATGCTAAAATTCAAAATTAACCAGATAGTCTGGATGAATATTGTGCCTATTAAGAAATGATGAGTCCAGAATCCTGCAAACCATTAATCAGGAATTCAGGCAAAATAAGGGAACAATAGTTAGGGGCAACAGTGGATCACAAACCCTGAGATAAAACCCTTGAGAGAACAGTGAGGGAACCAGCACATTGCTGGAACACAGACACCCACCCAAACCTGAATATAGTCCAGTGAAACTCATGAGAGAAATGAGAACTCCAAAGAGAGCAGGAGAACAAGCACCAAAATATCACTGAGGTAAGACTCACTGAGTGGGAGTGCAGCCTGAGGGGAGGCAAACTCGAGCACACAAAGGGGTAACAAAGATAAACAAACAAGTTCTTATTTCAGGGGAGATCAAAAGAGTTATTTTATTTGCCTGGTGGATAATTAGCACTGGACCTGGAGTTACTTTCTGCCACTAAAGTGACAGATTCTATCCATATTAGAAAATTTTTCTTAACGTTAGTCAAGAGAAATAGCACTTCCAGGAGTTGTTTATCACTAGGGAACAGCATTTAGGCACTCAGTAAACACCTCTGGAAGGGTTTAAGGATAGAAAAGCAGAAAAAGGCACAGTCTCATTTTACTATGATAATTATTATTAGTTTTAAAACATGACACAACATCCTAACTTGTAGCTATTAGATATATATATTACTATAACCTGCAGGGTTCTGTTTTGGAGTTTGTTTGGGGTTTCTTGCTTTGGGTGTTTAGTTGGGTTTTTATCAGTACAGCATAAGAACTGATTCATTTAACTTAACTAAAATTTTTTTACTACATTATTTGAGTTTGAAAGTTGAAGACCACAAGCTTCAAGATTTCACACTTATACCACTACGAATTCAGTAGAAATAAACTCTTAATCATTTTTATCTCAACCCTTTATTTAAAATACTGATCTGCCTCTCTTGGTAACACATTTTTAATTTATTATTAATGTGGTAATACATGTTGAAAGATTCCTTCTTACTCTGTATTCAACAGCCAGCTTATGCTATCAAAGAGAAAATGATAAAAACGGGCCAATATTTGAAGTGGCTGTATATTTTTATGAAAACTTTTTGTGTTTGCATTTAAAGGTCAGAAAGTTCTGCCTAGACTTTGAGGGACAGAAGGTGGAAGCAGACCTCCCAAGTGGCACTGTGCATTTACAACCCACTGAAAAAGTGGAACAGAAGTTGGATAAAATAAAGTCCAAAACCACAGCTGTCCCATGTAGGTTTTACCTATGTGCTATACAAACCAATTTTGTGTTTTCCTGGCCCAGCTTCAAAGTTATTTTTTCATCTTTGGAGGATAACAAAACCTTAGACAAGTAGTTGGTTCCTCTTGGGGTATTGCTAAACACTGAAGTTATGGTGGATGTAAAAACATCTGTTGTCCCTTAAGCAGAGCCTGGCTTTGCCATCAGAAATGTTGAGTTTAGGTATTCTTCAGGAATTTTTTACATTGCCATGCTCATCTCAAAGTTTCTTAGTGGCCACTGACCTCTATTATGATCTCAGTGAAGTCTGAGACAGAAGTTGGACGTGGAATTGTGGCTCTCCATTTGTTTGAAGTTTTAAGGCTCAGAACTTGAGGGAATATTGCCACAAAGCTTTGTCACTGCCCAGAGCCAAGATCTCCTGTCCAAAGCAACAGAATTAGCAAAACCCTTGGGTGATAAATACAAAGACACTGATGTATTTTTTAATAGCCTAAACACTTCATTCAGCACTCTGCTGGGCCTGACAATGAAATTGCCAGCTACTTACTCACACAGTCCACCAAATCCCACGATAAAGACTTTTGGTAATCTCCTAAAATTCCTTCTGTAGTACATTTTATAATCCGTTCACTGCACTAACTTGCCAAATGGCAATAATCTTCCTGATTTTGAGTATTTCTATCCCAGCTGGAATGACACTCTCCCCATCACACATGTGAGGAGACTCACACAAACCACAGCTACTCTGACATGGCAGAATAAAACCATTAGCACCAGCCTTCCAAAGAACTCAATGATGTTTTATAATCATGGGAGAAAGAAGCTGGAAAGTGATCCATATCAGACAAGACCTCAAACAAACCCTGCCAGTCTCTATAAAATCATTTCAGCTCCTTCACTGTTTATAAAGTTCACATACTTAATATGAAGAATGCATGATTCTACTAGAATCATCAAATTTAATAAACACAGCTATTGAAATTGAGCTCGAAATTAATAATAAAAGTAGTGAGGTATTGCAAATTACTTGCTATTCCTCACATACCAGGCAGCACAAAGAACTCAAGTTTTCTTCTCTGTCCCTGTAACTTGGCACACACCAGTTAGAGCTGAGGATGGTTTCAAAGAAGCCCCTTAACCTCCATCCAGGTGAATGTTCTGAGCTTCCAATGCACATGGCAGCACTGGTACACATGAAATAAAGCAGGGAGAGGCATTCAACCTCTGCACAAGGTGTTTAAAACTGCCTCTGAATCCACCTTCAAGACAAGCAGCACCTCCCGTGCAGCCCAGAGAGGGATCAGTGTTTGGCAGAGTCCTGCCTTATGGAATGCTCGGGAAGTTAAGATTTTCTCCTTTGTTTTCCCTTTCTCAAATATAAATATATCCCAAATATATTCGTTTGCATATTCCAGCCAATGAGAACTTTCCAATTGCAACATTTTCACTCATTCAAATAAACCTTCAGTACTTTTCATATGCACAGGTCTATGGTAAATTAAATTTGATCAAGTGCTGCTTTAACACTTTCACACTGTTTGACCCCAGTTGAGCCCCAGAAATTGGCCATAGTTCAGGGTCTTCCACTCATCACAACTAAGTCCCAAAAGAGCAGTTTTGCTTTCTATTTATCTCAAACAGATTATAAGCACACATGCACTGAAGTATTTGATTTAAGGACAATTTAAAAGATAGAGATGAAAATTAGATACTAACGCTTTTTCTGTTGCACAATAGAAGATTAAATGGTTTGTCACTTTCTACTTCAATAAAGTGAATGATTTGAAATAATGCTACTAACATCAATATTCAGTGGAGTACTAAATTGGCTTTTCAAAATATTGCTCACGTATTTACAAAAACCATCAAAGCTCATAACTCTCCCTGTCCTCTGTTTGCTGTCACATTCCATCCATTAAGTCACTGAGACTGCCACAGCAAGACAGAGTCGATGTCATTGATACACAGCTATTTTTCTAAAATAAATTTGGTTCCTGCATAGCCAGTGTGCCACCTCTCACAAAAAGCAACTACACCACACCACACAAGAGTTGTCAGACACTGGTTTTTTTGAAAGCTATCAAGGATTTAACTTTCCATATGGGAAATTTTAATTAACTTTATGCATACAGAAAGATCAGCTCCCTCTGGACACCTTTATACCTTTGCTGATCTGTTTAAAGGTTTAAACCTTGGAGCTGTTACCTGCAGCAGCCACAGCTCCACCCAGGAATCACCAGCGTTGCTGGTTCCATTTGTACCTGAAAAATCACAATTCCTGACCCCCTAAAACAAATATTTTAGACTGCCCTTGACCTCCAGGTTATCTCAAAGTAATTTCCTAACCCATCTACCATTCTCTGCTGCATTTGAGTCACAGCCTGCATGCCTCTGTATTTACTGGCAATATTATATCCCAAAGGGTGAAGGGAAGAGGAACCCCAACCTCAGCATCCAGGATCCACTGAGCCTTTAGCTTGGTTTGTAACAGTACTGATGCCAATTCAAATTGCTTAAAGCATTTGTTCAGTTTGTTCTTATGCTCTAAGACGGGTCAAACTCTGATTTAAACATACAAAAATCTGTAGAGTGAAAGTGTCTTTGTCGAACGCTGAATCTGCAAAGTCACAGTTGTGAGGAAACAGCACATAAAGAGTTCAGTGAAACCTAGGATGTTCCCAGGTGTTTTGGTGCCTCACCTGGTGAGAAAGAATGTTCCTGGTTACCTCTGATGTGACTGGTTGAAATACACTTTCCCAGAAACAAGCAAGGAGAAAGTTCAGCTCTCGATGCCACTGCCCAGCTCCTGGTAGTTGTTCAGCTCTCTGCTGGCAGTTGTGTTTGTTTTAGAGTCTGCTCGAGTTCATTTTTCACTTTTTGCTGGGAAGTCTACCTACCTCTCTCATACTGTATTTTTCTTCCTGACATTTTTGTTATTTTATTAACTGCTATGCATTAAAGTGACAGACTGCAAGAAAACAAATGGACAGTAAGATGAAGCACAGCCAAAATTCTGGAACACTGGCGAGATTGTTGAAGGTGATGAAGGAAGAGAGAATTGCAAATGACTCTTCTGCAGAGGAGCACAGCCAGAGCTCAGTGCAGGAATCCAAGGACACTGCCCAGAGCCATCAGCAGCACACTCCTTGGAGGATCATTTGATCAGATCCTTCCATGGAACGGGAGTTGCCAGCACTGCAATCATCACTAGAGTGCATGTGGCACACAGCTCCTAAGTGCTTTCTTCAAATTGACCTGTGTATATTTTGGTCTGAGTGAGAAAATTCCAAAAAAAACTTTTCATAGACTATATATTAAAATTATCTCTCATATTTTACCCAATTGCTTGAACTCTGAAGCTGTCAGGATTCAGTTTCTTGTTCCTTCAAATATGAAAACTAAGCTTACTAACAGTTCATAAATTGTACTGTTAGTTACAGAGGAGAACACCCTGTGATAGAATTTTTAAGCTCCAGATCACCCCAACTAAACCTTAAAAGCTTCTGGATCAACACCATTTTTCACAGAAATGAAACCTATGGTGGTTTTTTGTTTGTTTTTTTGGAGGTTTTTTGTGTGGTTTTTTTGGGGGGATTTCCTGGCTTTGTTTGGTTTTTTTTTTGTTTAGACATAAAGACACTGCAAAAGCCAAACAAAACTCACCTGTTAAATGTTGTGTAGAAGCCCAAAAGGGCAGATGGAGCTGGTGCCCAGGCTGGGAGGGGATCAGGGCAGGGACACACCTGACCAGGGCAGTTCTGGAAGAGCTCAGCTCTCTCCTGTCTCTCCCATAATGATGCTTCATTATGGACACAATGGAAGTGGTCAAAGCTCCATTTTATCCGCAGGTAACATCAGAAATGCCCTGCACTATCAGTCTGCACATTGGTTCAGGTGCAAGCTATTAAAAAAGGTGCATCTCTGCATTGCAATGCAAAGCTTTGCACCTCAATCAACGGCACACCTGGGGACACGAGGACATTTGGGAGCCTGCTGAGTGCCTGTGATAAATCATGTAAATGTTTTGATTTTCCTGAGCAAATGAGTCAAGTTTGTCAACACGAGCTGCAATATTCAGCTACTGTAAACAGCAGGAAAGGCTGATAACAAAGTGCCCAGAATTCTCAGCACTGGGGCCAAATGGACCCATGTCTAGTTTTTGAGTTAATGGACATTTATTTCATCATGGGTGCTCCAAGAACCACTGAAGGAATTTCTGACTTCTGAGAATCAGGCTTCACGTCAACTTTGCAGGGTTAAATTATTATAAGCAAATTATCTATACAGCTCTGAATTAACTGCAAAAAGGGCAGGGATCCAGCAATGTTATAAAATATAATGTCCCCAAGACTGGCTATGAATTATTTATGGACTCCTCACCAAGGAGGGGAGAAGGGGAGGACATTAAAATCAGTAAGTCCCACAGAGTTACAAGCAGCTATGTTTTTTTCCTGTCCATTTGACCTGACCTGTCCAAGCTTCCTCAGCCCACGCTCAAATTCCAGCAGCTAAAAGCTCCATCGTGATTGTTTTTAGAGTTTTACCGTGACACTAAAACCCTCCTCTGCTGTGACATTCCTGATCAACAAGCTATAAATGACTATCCTAAAGAGGATTTCAGCAGTTTATTCCCATGCTTGCAGTTCTTGGAAACTGGAAAGACCTTGGGTGAGTAACTTGGGGGGCAAAGGGGACTAAAGGAGGACCCTGTGTCACAATCCATCCTGAGGGTCACACCTTAAACATTTATATGCATTTTTATTCTCTTTGACATCTCAGCTGAAAGGATGTGTCCTCCTCCCCCAGACTGTGAGAGCTCAGACAAAAACCACTCAAAATACATTTGACAATGCAACAGATTGCCATTCCAACTCCCTGAAAGCTACACACAACCTCTGGCATCCATGTATCAAAGACAAAGAGAATAACCACTACTTTCATTCCAGTTATCTAAAAAGAACTCAGGTTCTTGTGGAAAGCAATAAGCATTGATAATAACTGAAAAATAAACAAACCCTTCCTAGAGAACGCACCATTTTCACATTACTGAATTTTTTTTCTGCACCACTGTTTTTCATCAGCTCACATTCTTATCTGCAGCATCAAGCCCAGGGTAACTGATGTTTGCAGGGAAGAAAAGCCTCTATCAGTACTTGCACAGAGGTTCAATACATACAAAATTTATCTTGGTAACAGCACAGAAAAGAAAAGGAGAACACTTTGCTCAGTCAATATCTCGTACAATAATTTGATAACAGGGGCCAAGCCCGAGCTTATTGTGCATCCAAACAAGACAGGCAATAAAAATGAAGGACACTGGAGCCAGGGACTGTTTCCTAACCCTTCAGCAAATGAATTCTCAACATTAGTATTCTGGCAGTGTTGTAGTTGATGGATCCACACAAGAGATGACATTTTGCTATCTGCAAAACTAACTGAAGTGAGAGCTGTTGTATATTTCACAGGGACTAGGACCTCATGAGAAAAAACTGCAAATAACACTTGAAAAATCCACGTCATTTGTGCAGTTCTCTGGCTCTGCATCAGAGCTGGCAAATTCCCATCCTGTTAATGGCTGAAGAAGGGCTAATGGAAATGAAGGGTACAGGCACACGGTGGGATTCTTGGGGCTGTCCTGTGCAGGAGTTGGACTTTGATGATCCCGCTTGGTCCCTTCCAACTCAGGATATTCTGTGATTATACTACTCATTTAAGAGATGGAGCAGTTTCCTCCTACAGTGTGTAATTTCCTCAGCTGCAGAACAGCAGCCACAAAGACTGCAGACACCAAAATATTTTAAGCCCATTGTGTCTATCTTGTATTTTTATATTGGTGCAAAGTGACAGAAGTAGCAGCAAAGGGCATTAGAAGAGATGACACTTTATTATTCCTGTGAGAGTAATTATCACTGCTCCTTTCCCACACATCATGTAATGCTTACACCATTTCCACCACTAAAAGGATTTTTTACCTTCTTTTTACTTTCTTTTAGGTGGGACAGACTCCTCAAAGTACATTTTAACACTTTGAGGTATGTACAGACTTGCTATGTATTTGATCTATCTTAGATGCTTAACAGAGGTTAAAAAGGTGGGGATTTAAGAAAAAAGAATCTCATGCTAAGATCAGTCAACAATTCTCACGTAAAAAGCACCTACCAGAGCCAGTGTGGTGATTTCAATTATCCAGCTACTCTGATATCATCTGTCTAGGTTTTATTATGCCTAATTCTGAAAAATCCATGTCTTCTAAACAATTATTATTTTAAAGATGCCTATCAAACCTAAAGTAGAACCTTCATAGCTTTCTTCCCATAGTTAAGCATTACCTTTATAGATAGAAGAATACAGCTCAGCATCAAGAACTTGCAATAGAGCAGCTTTAAAATAAAACTAAATTAAGGAAAACCTCTAAGTTATAATTAATTTGGTGTCAGCAGCAATTCAAACTGAGTCTTCCATATCAAAACCTGATACCTCCCTCTATCACTACTAATTTCATCAAAAACTGATAATTCCCAGGAAATTAGTAAGACAACAGGCAGCACATGGAAGAATTCAGCTATGGGAATATCCATTCAACCACAGCTGGTAAACATGCCTGGTTGGTTGTTGACCATTTTTAGGTCAACTTCCATAAAAGCCCACTCCAACCATGAGTCATACATAGATTAAAGCAAAAGAAAACAGGTGGATGATCAATTTCTCTCATTATCATCAGTGGATAAGTCTGGACTGCTATCTGTTGAGAGTCTCATCATTGCTGTAAGTGCTCACCTCCCCTGAAAGCACAACCCAGCCTGTTGCATCTTGCAGTGGAGCTGACTAATCGTGCTCCTACTCAAGCAGAGTCAGTTACAGGAGTGGTAAATCAAATACATTTCTGTTTGCTTTTCATTAGTTTTCAGAGATTTGCATTAATTCAGTTACTGATTATCAGCATGAACAAGACTCCTAAGGCTAAGATTTTACATGAGTCATCTCACTTTCAACTCAGTGAGCCAGAACCTGCAGTGCCTACATATTGTTCCAGCTAGGAAGATAATGGAATCTGGCATCTGATGCCACCCTGCCCTTTATAGTTACATCACACTATTGTATTTCCCTCAACACAGCAGAAATCAAAAAGGGCAATCTTTGTTTATAGTTCCAAACCACTTCTAATAAAGTCTTCAACCAGAAAGCTCTTTTACTTTTATTTTTGGCAGTGAGAAGTGGTGGGAGGGCGGGGATGGAATGCCACACTGGAAAAGCTTTGCTCAAGGTACATGTACAGGTTGCTCGATCCATCCTTGGGGCCCTTTTCTGCAGCAGCTCTTCCTGTTGATCTCAACTCTTCTGTGGGTACAATACCTCCCAGAAGGCAAGGCTCCCTCCCTCACATGCCTTGAGGGCTCTACTCTTGGAGTTAGTGCCCTAATTGAGCATTTGGATTCAGTTTACTTTAGGGAGAGAGGCACCCTAACAGTGTGTGTTGTATGAATGTGTGAAAAACCAGGCAGGACCACAGTTTCTCTCTCGTGCTGGAAAAAACAGCTCAGTTAAGTGGAGGTTTTTTTGTACATACACAGGGCTTTTTACAAAGATGAAGTTCCCGGTGCTGTAATTCCTAGCACGATGTACAGACATGATGGAAAGCAAGACAATAATTTCACAGGTTTTTCCCAGGTAAGCTGTAGCTTTCGAAGAGAAGTAACCCAAGGAGCCATGCACCTAAATTAGCCAAACAACTTGTTTTTCCTAAACCTGTAACTCCTCAAGAAGCAACACAGGTAAGAACATCTTAGACAGTCCTCTCAAGAGCATCAATGAGGGGTGGCATAAATGCTCTCTTCATAACAGGTATGTAGGATAAAAGGCAAAACTCTCCTCTGCTCCCTCAACACTGCCAGCCCCAGGGGAAACTACCAATTCTGCACATCCCTCAAACCAAGGAGGTGAAAAAAATCCTACTAGATACCTACAGGCAGTAAAAAATGAACTGCAAGGGTCTCATGGGTGATGGTCGTGGGGCAGTCACATGCTATTTATCAACCTCCAAAGAGGCTGACATGCTGCAGCCACACTTGTTGGAATACGAGCTAAAGAACTGTTCAAAGCATCTGAGAACTTTAAATGAACCCTTTGCACAAGGCTTCTTTAATTTCAGCAAGCTAAATCCACATCAGTCATGCTACATTCCTGCACAACGAATGTACAGAGAGGAGCCAGGCTTCTGGCATTTTTTGGTCTTCACATTTGCAATTAGCACTGTCTCTAAGATTCAATTCCTTTACAACCACTTGGTGATCAAAATTGGAAAAGTTGTGTTCACTTGAACCACACATCCTATGGAACACAATGGAGTAAGTCCCAGGTCATTCATTTGGCAAACTGAGGATACCACATCTCTCTGGCACCAAGTGGCAGTATTATTTCTTTCCGTGGAGAAAAGAGATCATCATGGTGCAATGGCTTATCTTTCCTTTGATTCGCTTCGCAATGTTCTTGTGATAACCTTTATATCTGAAACACTTAAAGTAGGGGCTGTTTCTGTGGTTTTCACATTGTTTATATCAATGGGCAAAGCATTAGTAAGCACTTCAAGGACCAGAATTGGGATGTCAACTCATTTACAGCTCACAGCTCAGGAGTTCACCTGCCCTGACACCTCAACACTCAGTGCCCTATACCCTGAGCTGAGTGATGGTGAAGCAGCACCGCTTTCTGCTAGAGCCCGTGCCAGAACAGGGCTCCAGAGCTCTGAAGAGAACTCTCCCTGTACCTGAGAAGCATGGAGCACACGCCTGTGCCAGAACAGGGCTCCAGAGCTCTGAAGAGAACTCTCCCTGTACCTGAGAAGCATGGAGCACACCAGCCCTTCCAGGCTGTGGTTCAGCCTGGCTTGCTGCCCATGGGGAGGTGATCTGCTCACCTCCTGCTCCACCAGCTCTGCAGGCACCGTCGTTGTCCCAGAGAGCCTCACGTGTCCCAAAGACCTTTTCTCTCCTAGAAGTTATTTCATTTCACATGACCCAACACTCCTACAAGATAGATGTAAAGTCTCTGCAAGCCACACACTCAACAGGCCACAAAGCCTGGTCTGCAAGCAAATTAGTGTGATATAAAGTGTGACCTGCAAGCAAATTAGTGTGATATAAAGTAACAAACCAAAACCTGTGTCCTCCAAGTACCCCACAAAGCAAAATGCTGTCTCATGGCTGGACAAGGCAGGAAAATTATAATCACAGCCCAAATGAGAACCTTGAATTTGCCACTACAATGTGAGCAACTCATGTATTAAAGCCTTTCAAGAATGCAAACTGGGAAGAAAAACAATCACCTCATCACTTCAATTTCGTATCTTCTGTTTTATTTTAAGCCTTACTAGTAAGGGCTTTCATGTATCTGGGGAACTTCATTTTGTTTAACTTTCCAGTCTTAATGTTTGTTTAATAGATGCTATTTGTAAACTTATAGTGTTTCTATATCCAAACTCTATTTGTGTTTGTTTCTCCAGCATTTTTCCTCCCTCCTGTGTTTATTTCTCTACTGACACATCAAGGGAGGGCTTGCTTTTGGCACACACTCTTGCCAAAACAAATTGTTTTATGTACTATTTCCTTTCATCAGAACTTCAACATATTAACAACTTAGGATATTGCATATAAGTCTATATCAGGATTGAAAAAAAAAATGATGGGAGGAAGAACAGGACACATGTTGAGGCAAGAAAGATTAAAGGAAAACATTTCTCTGAATTAAAGCCCTCTTAGCAGTGCAGTTGAAACTACGCCCTAAGTTTTGTTTTGTCATTAGACAAGTTCAGCCCTTGATGAAATCATGTTTATAAGTAATTTGGGATCAATCTTCCTTTCCTGGAAACAATCAACAAGAAGTTAAATTCAGAGCACTTTCTCTTTTTCGTGGGGGAGTGAGGCAGTAAGGTGGCAGCTGCATAAAAATAAAAGCTAATAGAAAAATAGAACTAAAGTAATTAGCTATTAACTGTCTCAAGTTTGCCTGTGAAATGGGAAGTAAAACTAATGGCAGTTGAAGGTTTATCAGATAATGTTGTTCCAAGTCAAAACCCTCCACAGAGCCAGTTAAACATGTACATTAATTTCTATGATTTTCCACACACAGATTTACAGATGTTGGGTAGAATAAAGAAAATAAGCCTGGCAATTCACATTCATAATTGAGACCTAATATAGTACAGTAAGTGATCTCTACTGTCCCATTTAGACAGTACTTGGTAAAAACAGCTTTAATATAGGATAACTGACAAACACATTCTCTTGTGGATTCTGGTCTGAGATACTCCATGATTCATTCAAAATTCTCTTCAAAGTCAACAAGTTCTGTAGAGTAAAGATGACAAACACTGTGTCACCTAGATTAATCTGAAAGATATATTTCTTCATTAGCAATGCCATGTCAAACAAGCTGAGTCCTATGATAAATCAGTGCTGTCATAGAAGATTGCCATACATTCAAGCAGGCAGAAACTGTCTTTAAAGTTACTTGCCTTCATCTCCAAAAATCCCAAAGGCATTCACTGGGCACTGTGAGCCAGTGCATGGCAAACAGCTACGGAGAACTGGGGAGCTGGAGTGTGACAGGTGTACAAGGCACTTGTGCTGCTCGGTGCATTACTGACACTCTTAAAAACACAAATTCTTTTATTGCCACCCTTGGAGGACAAGAGATTTTGGAGGAGAAGTCACAGCACATCCCTCACATCATGGCCTTAGCCAGCCCATAGGTGGACAAGATATGCAGCACATCTTTCACTGCCACAGAGGCAAAGTTCCCATGGTAGCACAAAGGAAGGGGACCAGGAAAGCAAGGGCATGACAGCAAAGCTGGCATTTAGGCTGCTTAAATACAACTGAAGGGCTTGTTTGCCTTTTGGTAAGCAGTAAGTTTATGGATTATTACTTTCATATGGGTTAACGGTGATGGGAGCTCTGTTTCTCCCCCTCACATTTCTGTAAGAACTTTTTAGGTAAAACTTCACCAGTGTCAAAGTTGTTTCAGGCTCTTGGTACTGGACTCTAATGAAAAAAAATACCAACAAAACCAAGCAAGTGTCACATCAGTGAGACCTTGAAAGCAAAGCAATACTCACGTAAAGTGAGAGGAGTCAGTGATAAAAGTACCTAATGTTGAGAAGGCTGGTAGGTTAGATATGATCAAGATTTAAGGTTTTAAACTCACTGCACAGGTATTGAAGAGGTGAAAAGAGGTTACAGTCCCTTCACAGGGTTCAATAGCTGCAAAAGAACTGCAGGTCATCTACTGCACAACCTGGAGCAGGGGAGCTGGGAAAAAGTCTTTGAGGGGCCACGTCGTTGTTTAAATTTTGCTAAGCAATCTGTAAAGTTGATGGCAGCAAAACCTTCCAGACTTAAAGCAACTATAACACAGAGTCATTTTCTCACCCAGCCACCTATTTTTAAATACTTGCTCCATGCATAAATCCACACCTGAAACATGGAATACAAACCAGAAAGCTTGCTGTGAGCAAACATAATTAAAACTCACTGATTTTCATGTTTGAGGTTTTTTTTTAAGTTACTGCATTTTGGTACATGCAGTGTTTTAGACACTATGTATTATACGTCCAGTTTGGAGCAGAAAGTGAAGAACTTATGACAAACTTTTAGTACAGCTCTAAAGTAAAGTACTTGTAATGTTAATACAATTCATGCTATCCTCTTATATGATCTTTTTATTTTTATCCTCATTTTTCTCCACCTTACTAAGTCTAGTCTAGCTCTTCAGGCTCTATACTGCTCCTTAAATCCTTTTTTATGTCACTGCCCTGCCCAGGGCATTCATTTCATGCATGGTCAAGGCTTCAGTCTCATGAAGCATAGCCAGTACCTACCAACTCTGATGAAAGAATCATTCCACAGACACACAAAGGCAAATGGCTTTGGACCCCCCACTAACATTAAAGAAAGCTGAAGGGAGGAAAATTCAGGAGTTGGCAGACCTAATTACATTTTCATAAGATGGATAAGATCTTAAAAATTCATAAGCATTGGAACACGTCTGTATTATGTGTTTGAGACCTCAGTCACACTTGCTATGATTAAAGAGTTCTGTGAAGAAAACAAAACAACAAAAAAGAGACAAAAACCCACTCAGCCCCCTAAAGGATCAGGAGACATCTGCCAGTCAGGGCATCTGGCATAGAAAAAGCATTTTCATCTTGCCCAGATTTTGATGAAGCACGATAAAGCTTCAAAAGCAGAAGTGGTGCTATCTATTGGGCCTTGTCTTAAACCAAAGCTTTAGATGCAACCCTGTTGTCTCCAGATTGGCTTTTGCCCACTACACAATTGTTCCAGTCCCATGGGAGTTGATGACATAAAAAATGATCAGAAAGCAAGGACACACACTGCAAAACAGAAAAGCAGAACTTGAAAAAGAGATGTTTAACATTTCTGGCAACAGTTACAGGTGCTCTAACTTTTTGATTTAGGGAGCTGGCAAATAAAGCTTGTTAAATATGAGAGCAGCACAATACCTGAGTTACCAGTTACTATGACATTTTCCTTGAATTTCACATCTCATTGAAAGCAGCCAGTTGTGAAATTTAGCATAGAAGCACAGAATGAGGGTTAAGCATAGTGATATTTGGTGGTGCTCTCCCACAAATTACTTAAAAAATATGAATGCACATCAGGAATTGCTTGAAAACACAGCTACTACTTTGCTATCCCACACAAATATCCCAGAGGAACAGGGATGAGTAACACAGGTGTTAATGTTTCTTCCCATTTGTCTGCTCTAAGCCCTTCTCCATGACCACAACGCTTGCAGATGCACCAGCTACAGACACAGCTGAACATTTTGACTTGGTTCAAACTGCTTGATCAGGTATTACACCTTGATTTTGCTATGCCAGCTTCTCAGTAGCTTAGCACACTATGGAGCATTACTTTCAGAACCTGGAAGAGGTGATTTTTGCTGGAGGACAGTACCATGACTTCACTGCTGGAAGAAAAGCTTTCATTGTTCAAGTTACTGGCACAATTTCATAGAGGTGAAGGCAGAAGATAAGCTCTCAGCAGAATTTTCACTCAGGCACACGTCCATATCTTTATCTGTCTTTGTCTTAGAAATTGCAGTTTGTCTGTGATTCACTTTTCAGCTCTCAGAGTTTGGATCGCCTGAAAAGAATTCACCCCATTAAGGACTTGAATATTTGAAAGCTCCTACGTGAAAAGATTTCAACTGTTTAAGATCAATACCAGATCTGAATCAGACTCAAAATGATACTGGAAATAACTGGTGAACTGCCAAGAGCAGACAGCCAGTCCTCCTGGGTAAAAACCTGGATATCCTTAGAAAAAGTGCTCAATGATTCTAGAATGCAGATTCACATGAACTGGTGCATCTTAGTGGCACAGGAAGAACCATGCAGAATAATGACTTATGGCACCATTGTGCCCTGTTTGAATGCCTTGTGCAGCAGTACCAGGGACAGCCTGGGTAATGACCTGATTCAGGTAAATTTGCTCCAGTCCAGGAAATTAAGCTGGTCCTGAAGCAGACACCACTACAGAAAGCAGAGTCAGTGGAACAACGCTGGGAGATTCAGGATGAGCTTTATGTTAGCAGCTATAAAGGATCAAGGATTTTCTTTGAACTCAGAAATTTTAATCCAGCAATAAAGCAGAAAATCAACACTTGAAAGTTTTATTCCAGTAACAAAAGTGATTGAGACACACTAGCTAAGGTCTGCCACAGATATCCTGGCAAACCATTCACCCTGACTTGGAAGAGATCTCAATTAACCAAATTTACCTTCTACAACCTTAGTAGAAGAATCAGACTATAGAAAGAGGTTTTCTCTTCTACCAGTAACAGCCAAACTTCCAGAAGTAATGCAAGACTTAGGATTTACAAACATTCTAATTGTCTTATCTTTACAAAAATATCCCCAAACCAAACTTCAAGCTAATTTGACAGCAACAAGGTCTAGATTTGAAGTGTTTCAAGCTACCAAACCATCAGCGAAATCCTCATCCTGAAGTGTGGGAAAGCTGATAGAAGATACAGGATGCTGAGTGAATTAATCTCCTTAATGGCAATTGATAAGTTTATTGATTTAATAAAACAGCGTATCATCAGAAAGCAAAATATCAGGCCAAACCCAAACATGCTAAAAAAAAGTCTTTTTTCCTGTTTATAATTCTCAGCTTCCTTTCCATCCTGCAGACACAACTGCCTGAGTCCCAGCCCCTTCCTCATGCCCAAGGGAGCACATGTGAATTACCTGTGCTGTGAGCCTGCCCTTTGCTCTTTCATTCTTATCCTGTCTTCCCACTGGATATTCACATCCCTTCCTTCCACCACTTACCCCAGGGATCTACCTAGAAGAGGCTGCTTTTCTCTTCTGGGCTTCAGCCATCAAATTCTTTTAACAAGCGCTTACCAGCTCCTGAAAGAAAAATCAGCCTACGTTCTGTACATGTTTAGCCTACTTCTCTTGCCTAGAATACATCCTTGGGGACTGCAAAAAGGTCACTCAAATTGGATGGCAGCGTGCCCCAGCTTTGAGCACTGATATTTGAGCACAGCTGGAGTGGCACTCACATTGCAATGCCTACTGGTGCAACTCTGGCTTTTCTCAGGGCCCTTCTTTGCATCTGGCTAGAAAAAACATCAAGCAACTTCAGTATCTACGGACAAACTCAACACAAGTTCAAGACTTCCTCTTACTTTGCTTGCTTAACCCATTAAAGCAGAGAACATTCCAAATCCTCAGTATCCAAACCAAACAGCACCACCCCAGAGAGCCCAGCACGTGCCCTGAAAAACCAGACAGTGACCCAAGGCACAAAACCCTCATAACAGGTTTCAAGCCTGATAATTCCTATAAACACATGCTGCAGCAATGAAGTCACTACTACAGCTGTCCAAAACAGAAATATAAATGGATCCTTCAGAAGGGACCAG
Source organism: Melanocharis versteri (assembly GCA_013397845.1). NCBI lineage: Eukaryota > Metazoa > Chordata > Aves > Passeriformes > Melanocharitidae > Melanocharis > Melanocharis versteri. Next base: position 46,452 of record VZTG01009266.1, on the reverse strand, counting down.
ATGACAACGTAAAGCTAAAGTAACTCTTCATTCCAAACAGTAAAAACTCACAAATGTACAACAATAAAATTCACTTATTTCATCCAAATTCTAAATCTTGGGTTTCTAACAAGTCCAGGTGCTTTGTTTAGGTAAATTCACGTGGTATTTCATTGCTTGACCTTGATCACTCAGAACTCTATTTTGCTGCCAATGACTCTGCACTCAGCAGCAGGTGCTGGAGAGGTCAGGCTCTGGAACCCACAGCTTCTGCATCCAGGAGGCACCAGAGTTAACGAGCAGTGGCACCTCTTGCTCCAGGATCCCACTGCAGCCAAACAGCCAAGGCTTTTGTACAGACAAGGACATGAGAGCAGAGCCTTTCCACAGTAAAAATCAGTGTTTAGGTACCATTTAATCACCAACACAAATCCCATAGTTCACAGCCCACCAGAGAGCCATTAAAGGAAAAGGAATCGTTATATTTCCTTTTGAGACTATTCCCAGACACAGAGGTCAGAAAGCTGTAACAAAGCCTAGAAAAGATTATTGGTCACTGCCACAAATGGCAAGCTGCTTGATGTGTTTCTATTGAGGCAAACTTTAATAGAATTGTTCCTCTCCAGCTTTATCACAGATACTGCTTCAGTAAACTATTCCAATTTGCAACGCTGCCTTTTTCATTGCAAGATACATCTATATAAGTGACTGGAAAAGAAAGGTGGCTTCCCTATCCCTTACAGAAACTGCAAACTCTGCATAAGGTTCTATGTGCATCTGATTAAATGTGCAATATTTAATAACTACTTGTTGCCGTGTCCACGTGGCAATCATTACAAGTGATGGATTTAGATTTCAGCAACATGAATTTGTGCAAATATTTGCATTTAACTTCTAATGGTTTTGGTGGCCAAATAGGTGAGCAAATATAATCAAAACAGATCAAGTCCTTAACACAAAAACCTGTAATTTGTAAGCAACGGCTCTAGCAGAGCTGTCTGAAAGTTGCATTTCCTTTCCAAGATATTTTTCAAACGGCAAGAGGAGTTACCAGAACCTTCTCAGGGTAATCATGGAACACTGTAAGGGCATCAATACTGGCAGAGCCAAGGAACACATTTGAATCCTGCTATGGTTCAGAAAGGACTGATAGAAAATGTTAAATGTTGTCAGGACTCCAAAGGTTCTGTCCATGTACTCCAACAGACGCTCGCACATTTAGAAAATTTCGGTTGTCAGTTCAGGATTTTGGGAATGTCTGCTCTTCACCTGCCATTTAGTGGCAACTGTACATCCTCTCTACTCTTGTAAATTTTAGTTACAGGAACCTCCTGCTTCCCTGAGGAAAATTTAATGATGTTTTTCATAAAGGTGGCATTCTGCAACAAAAGCTTTTCCAAACACAGGAGAACTCTTATGCCTAAATTGACAGATGAACTTATCTGTCTTTATCAGGAACCTTGGAGCCTAATATTGATAGTCAAAATGGACTCAACACACACTAAAAAAAATTAAAATTAAGCCTTGTAGGGCAAGGTAAATAGAAATTGACCAGCCAATAACTTCAAATATAGTGCAAGTAAAGTAACAGATTCAAGGTTAAACTTCTGCTTGTTTGCTCCCATCATACTAAAATCAAGATCTCAGTCTGAAGATATATCCCAGATCTTGTTGCAAAGTCATGCTCCAGTTGCTAAGATTAATTATGTATATCCAAACAACAAATGATGAGTTATACAGCATTCAGGAAGATTAATTCGCTACAAGCAGAACTTTTTACCTCCACAGAATTTACAACAGAAATAGTTTGAGCTATTTGCTGACTGAATGTAGCAGACAACTTACTTCCTAAATGAAGGAGTATTTTCAGCTGTTAGTGAAGTAGATACAAGAAAAAAATTAAAGTTAAATTACATTTCAGCTTCAAGAGGAGTCAGTCAAAGGGTCTTCAGCACAAATATGTGTTGGAGTGGCATCATTTCTCCACGTAAGTATCACTTTTCACTGGAAACAAGTTATAATCCATATTCTCCAGGAAAGATCTGTGAATCAGTGAAATCTTTATCTACTACTATTTGACAATAGCTGTGAGGCAGATCACTAAAGGCAACATTTTCCAGATGAAGCAGTCCTCTAATTAGAAATAAAGTACTTTTTTCTTCCTTTTTCAGAAAAGACTGCTGTGAGGCAAAACAATAGAAGTGGCACCATCTGCTAATAATCCAATTAGAGAATTTCAAAGCACCAGCTAGAAAAGCTAGCTGGTAGGGATTTATTCTTCTAAACATATTTCTCAATTACACCACATGGATGTCCACATGCTTTCTAATTACATTCTACTTGGAAACTGCAAGAGTTCATGGGATTAAGGAGAAATTATATCATGGATAATGCAAAACATGATTTTGCCCCAGTTATGTTTGTCTCCCCTTGTGACAGAACTTGAGCACTTTCTCATATTCCCCCGTGATAGGTGTTAGTCAAACATGTCTCAGACACGACTTTTCACAGAGTATTCTCCAGAATGACCTAGGATACGCCCTCTCTTCCCACTTGGTTTTTGGTCAGAACTATCAATAGATGCCAAAGAAACAGTAACTGTGACTAAACTTTCTGAAATGCTGTATTTAGGCAGCAATTGCTGCCAATCACTTGGGATTATTTGACCAGAGGTGAGAGTTCAGCTAACACTGTTTAGGTGGGACAGGTTTACCAACACCAAACATCTCCCTGGCTCTTGGCCTCTTGCTGACAAGAGGAAAAAACCCCCACCACTAATATTTGAACGTGTCTTCAGAAGATACTGACAACTTCGGTGAAACAGCTGAAAATTCCACATGAAATCCAATGTTCAGTTCCTGCCTTTGAGTAAATCACTATGCTTTATTGCTGAAGGCAGACAAGAACTTCTTCCAAGCTGTAAAATTTTGAGTCCAAAGGTGATTTTATGGCAAAAAGAGATCTGTTAAAAGTAGTATTTGTCTGGAAACACTTCAACAGCTGCTAAGGTGTAAATCATATGTCCACCATAACTGCACTAGGCCCAAATATTTCTCTCTCACTCCCCTATCTCCAGATTAGCCCCCAGACAAAAGCACAAAATATTATCAAAAGTCTGAGCTAACAAGCTCAACATGGTTTTATTGGGCCTTCAGAGGAAGCAAACTGCTCAACGTTGTACTCAGGGCCAAGATTTCACTGAACAGCAGCTCTTGGAGAAACACTGAAGGTCGCAGAAGGAATATCCAAATGCCCAAATCTGTGAGGACAACAGCAAAACCTGACAGCATTTGCGCCCCTACCCCAAGAACAAACTCATTGCTGTTGTTCTGTACAAAAAGCTAAAATGAAGCCTGTGGGGGTGGGGGGAGGTGATTAATCCCCCAATACTGCCCACTATACAGAGTCCATGAAAAATACTGATTTTTTATTCACCCATCTCTAGTGCTCCTTCGGGGTGGTGGGGCACAACTTGCTGGTAGATTAAAGAAAGTTGAGCATTTTACCACAGCAGGTCTCTTGTTTCTTTGAACCCCCTTGAATGGGTCCAATGAGACCATTCATGTAGCTGAACTTCGGTGGATCTTCCCAACTCATCTTTAAACTGGTTCCTTTCCAGCAGCAGCAGCACAAAGATCAGTGCAAACCAACAGTGGCCAAGATAAAGTGTGAACTGACCTGAGTTTCATCAGCTCCTTGCCTGATAATGTAACTTCACTGACTAACAGACAACAAAAATATTCTGCAATTACACCCAAGGGTTCCTGAGTTCCTAATAAATACATTAATTCAGTCCTTCGCTCAAGCAACCTACTGACCTACTGAGCCCCTCTAAATGCAACACCAATATACGAGGTCATAATGAAATTTCAGGATCAGGAGCTATTTTCCATGATGTGTCACCAAGGTCTCATTTGATGGACAGCTATCATTTCTGTTTATAGCATGCAGTTGAAAGGAAAAGATCTTTCTGAGCAGTTCCATTTCAGTTTTATTCATCTCATTTGCTGAGAAAATGGAATGGTGCCACAGCACAATATGTTAATGCAATCCATCGATTTAGTACTAAGTAAATAGGTATTCCATGAAATGTGATCACATAATACTTAATGTAGGCTTTGACTGCTGTTTTTCACACTAAGCTATAAAAGTAAGGAAAAGAACAGCACACACAGACTTCTGACAAAAATATACCTCAACTGGAAGAATAGAATAATAACAAACAAAAACGCCAAAACACCTGCAGCACAAAGCCACTGGATATTTAATATGGCTTCTTCAGCCCTGTTTGCATATTTAATATTGAAAAATAAGTTGTGGGTTTTTTTAAATGAGGTATGTCAATGTTTGATCAAAAGATCAATTTCCACAAGTGTTTTACTTCCACGTTAGTTGCTAGAGCCACATCCCTTTCTGTAGAATAAACAATCCCAGGCAGAAGGCAGCTCAGCTGCTGCTTCAGTTGGTGACTATTTCCATGTTGACTGGGAAACCCATGCAGTTCACTTGTGAAAGTCATTGAAAACATCACTGGTACTGAGTAAACCCTTCAAACAGACTGGGGTACAAACCCCAGCTTCCATTCAGAATCTTTAACTTTACAGCACTTGAAAAGCAAAAGTTTCATTTCCCACCTTTAGTGCTTACACTCAACAAAGCACTGTACTGAAAAGTGGATTGGACAGACTGTCAGGATAAACTGATCCCTAATACTTCAGAACTGCATAAATATAAACATCATGGAGGACTCCAGCAATATTCCTAAAGACACCTTCAGGATGGGCATAACCACAGCTATCCATTAACTTCTGGCAACACAACACGCTGGAGGAAAAATACAGCAACGAGCTACTAAAAGCATTAACAAGTAGTTTTACCAATACAGGCTCTGTATTCAGTGTTAGCACAATATTTCCCAGCTTGGTATTAAATTAATCCAGACCTATACATGCATTCTGCTCACTCCAAGTCATACCCCAAATGCCTACAAAGTAAAGTATATCTTCATTAATCCAAACAGCTGTCTTTTGACAACTGTTTCTGTACCTAAAGAAACGTACCAAATGATGAATAGTAACTTAAATACAAGTTTTCCTCTCATTCATTCTCCTCTATAATCTAATTGTCAATAATCTGAATGCCTTTCGCTGACAAGTCTGCTGTATTAAATACCTTTTAGGTTCTTCTGCCCTTCTATCCCCAAGAACAAAACCATGGTTCTAATGAAGCTAAAATCCATCAGCTGCTTTTTGTGTTGTATTTTTGAACTTGCTTTACTCACCTGCAAATCCAGAAGCAAGATGACTACATGCAGAGACAAAGGAGGTGGCAGCTCTAAGAGATAACACAAGTTCTGTGCTGGATTTTAGCTGTCCATACTAGGCTAAAAAAACATTTTAAAAAAACAGCAAACAAGGAATTGTCTGGCAGCCAACTTCCATCAGGATGGGACTGTACTAAAAGCTGAGATCTTCAGGACTCCTGAGGAGAGGCAGGTGCTCCACATGTAACTGTCTCAAACATTTCATTTGTTTGAAGATGCCAGCCAAGGAGATTAAACCCAATGTGCTCCAATTCATTTTAATTCATGTTCTGTTGGAAGGAGCATTAATTACATAAACTTTTGCCAGTTTTTTGCCTAAAACTTAAGCACATTTCATTCTACTCCCCTGAAGGAAAAGCAGGAATAAAGTAACTATCATTACAAAGGTGTATAAGGAGTCAGCACAAGTGCTCTCCAATAAAGGAAAACTTGTGGTAAACAACTGACTCAGGGGATCAGGCTTCCTGCTCCGCCCAGCATATTAAAAGTTTGCCTAAGGAAAAGCCTGAATTTGGGCTTGCTTCCTCAAACTGGGAAGCAACTGCCAAAACTGTTTCTGCTAGAAATTAAGAAAAAAACCCCAAAAACCCTTATATAAGTGATCTAAAATCAGGGCAGCTGCTAATTTTGAGATAGGGCCTAAGTACTACCTAAGAGTGAGATAACCTATGTTATTCTTCTGGTGGGTAGTGAACTGTAATTGTGCAATACAGGAGGACAGAAAAGAGAATAATGCACCCAATACCAGCTTCATGAAAGAATTCCAGTGAAAGCACAGATCCATCCTATTCCCTCACTATAGGGAACAAAGCAATGCTCAGCAGAGCTGAAGGCTATCACTGCATTTCCAGAGGCATCAATCTCCCACAGTTCAAGCCAGCTCTAAGCAGAGTAATTTTTCTAGTTCAGGTTTCTAATACACTGAACTAGAGCTAAGATCTTTGCTAACTTCATATACACAACACAATGTTCATAGATCTTCTTTAAGGTTTCACTTTTCGTGCTGAAAACTTTCTGAATTTAAGTTCAAATTTCATTATGCTTTTCATTACTTGTCCAGCTAATCAGCAGCATCAGAAAACCTTGAAACCGTAAGAGTACACTGAATTGAGAGTAAGCACAAGACAGAAAAGCATCATTTAATATTCATATAGGATCATTTAACATTCATATAGGATCATTTATAGCGATATGTTTGAATTCAGAAAGCTCAGATTAGGCCATCCACTTTCCAGAATTACAGCAATAGCAGAGAGATACAGTTAAAAGTAATTCAAAAGTATCTGAAATAATAAATAAATCCCTAGACTGAATTTGTCTGTTAGAAATTTAAGCATAAAGAACTTTTTAGGAGTGCCTGTTTCCTTCAGGCCTCAAACTTCTTGCAGCTACTGAGTACCAATATGGTTCAAACAGTAAATTGGAGCAGCAGAGCAGAGATTCAGATAGGAAATGCATAGGATTTCAAAAGGGCTTTAATTCTCAAACACAGGTTTTGAAGGTCTTGTAGTCAAGGCTAAAAAAAGCAGGGAAGAGCATCTCACTAGATAAGGGATTGCAATACTCCAAGATCACAACGTCTTGCAAGTGAATTGCTTAAGCAAATGCATCTTGTCAACTGCACAGGATCTACGCCTCAAGAGTTAAAATATTACTGTTAAAATCTGCTAAGTGTGTAAAAACCAGCCTCAGCAGAAGACATTAGGTAAAGAGTGTCTGCTGTAATTAATTGCAGGACTTGCACACTTCCCCCCCCAGAAGTGACGGGAGTTTTCTGATGAGCAGCTTCCAGGCTGGGCACTGGAAGCAGCCAAATGAATCATCTCTTCCCCTAAACCTGGCAATTGACAACTCTTCTTTTACATCAGGGTTTAATTAGTTCTTGCTTTCAAAGCTGGTGCACAGCATTCATTGCCACAGAAACCCAAGGAAGCAATGAAGACTTAAATTCCTAATTTCAGCAGCTGTCACTGCCTGATACAAATAAGTCTTTTCTAAATGTACCTCTTGGAAGCCATGCTTACACAGCAATAAAGTCACAACTTCAGGTAGAAGCACCCACAACTTTTTGCATAATAGTAGCTCTCAGGAATAGCCTTCCTGGTAATTCTAGATTAAAACCAGTTTCAGTATAACTTTTGTCACAAGGTGAGCTTCATGAAACAACACTTTAGGATCAAGCAAACCCCTAAAAAATAAAATCAGCTGCAGTTAAAGTTTACAAGAGATGGATACTAAAGACCCAGCTTACTGTCTGTAAAAATTAAAGCTTTACATCTCTGATTTTGATAACCTTGCCTTTTAATTAATTATGGAACTAAAAAAATAATACTTTACTGAACAGACCTCGAGGCAACAGAAGGGCTTTATTTCCTGTGAAAGTCAGCTTTACTACCCAAAACTCTTCGTAAGAAAAAGGTAGAAAGCAGCAATTGTTCGCATTATACAAGATGTACTTTTTCCTCTCCTCTCCCTCCTCTTTTTCATATATTCTCACAACTCTAAGACAGATCAGAAAGATCAGATAAGTCTGTGAATACATTTTGGAACAAGTCAATGGCAGATAAACTATTGTCTGATTACACATGTAAACCCTGAACGTGAAACAAGGCATTACTCAGCTCACACAAAATATTTACATAGCACAACCCTCAAAACCTCTGAGCTCCTATTGTCAAAGCCTGAATTCACTTAAAACATCATTAGAATATAAAAACCCAAGGAAAAACTTCTATTAACTTCATGTGCTATATAATTATTTACTGTGAAAAACCACTACCTTCCCTGTATTGTCATTTAGGTTTAATTAAATGACTTGTGGGAATGATACAGCAGTAAAGTAAAGCTTTGAAAGACATGAAACAGAAAAAAACCCCATTATCTTCACAATCAGTCATTCACTCAGCAAGGAATTGTTACAGTAACACAGAACCCAACCCGGTATCATGATTAAAACTAATCACAATTAGCATTAAATTAAATCAAGTCACTAAGGAGCTACAGAAATCTCTCACTAACATTGTTGAAGGGGCAACCAGGCAGGAATAGGAAAGAGGAACGGCCAAGCCCTCTTCAGTTGCAGCACAACTGAAAGGTGACTGAGAAGTTAAATATGCAATTTAATTGATCCAAGAAAAGAAACAGTACCAGTTCTGATCCACCCTGCCATATTTTCATAGCAGAGGGGGACAACAACATTTTCATAGCACAAGGAACAACAAATAATCTTCAAATTGAGGTCCAAACCATGCTGAACTTCAGTTATTTGGGGAAAGCACACCTGTCTCACTATCTTGGATAGATGATGCACCATGCAGCAATAAATGGCACATTCAATGCTTCCTTCATTATTTTATCTGGTTCAGCAGCATTTAAATGGCAGTAAGACTTCAGCTGGCAATTCTTTTGTATGAACTAAGAAGATTTTTTTTTTTACGTGTTTCTTTTTGTAAAGAAACATGATTTAACTTCATTAGTGGCCTATAAAAAAACTTTATTATGAGAATTTCTCCCTGAAGTTACTGAAAACTGAGTAGCACAGAACTACACAGGTAGAACAGTCTTACCCCACTCAACCTTGAATAATAAAATACAATGAAATAAAGTCTAAAGGCAAAGCACAAACCTGCCATGAAAACAGCTCATTTAAGTAGTTCCCCAAATACAACAAAGACCAAGATATCAGAAGGGACTACAACTGTAACTAAACATTATGAATGCAAGCCTCATGAACAAAAGATATGCAAAACCACATTATTGAGAAAATAAAAAGTTTTGATGAGATACTGAAGTCCAGTGGATCTTGTATTCTAATTTTAGATCACTCATAAGAAATGGGGACAGGCAAGGCCCAGCTCAGCAGGCAGCCTTCCTGTAGCAATCTATCTCCTATTCCCTCATTTCCTACATCAGATACATCAGATCATAGAAAAGTTCTCCGCTATTTTACCAGATTAAATATCTTGTCTGCTGCTGTTAACCATAATCCATAAGCCTTTTCATAATCCCTTTTAATGTGAAGACATACCTATGAGAAGTCAAGACCAATAATTACTAACCTTTACCATAGTATCAAAGAAAACCTGACCTTTTCACTTGGGGGAAGACAGTGTCATCCCATGGTTCATTGCTTAAATCAGTGATGTGCTTTAAAATTGCCATTTTCACAAGTATTTCTAAAGTCCTATTACTCATCTAAACATGATAATTTAAACCAAAGCCAGAACCCAGCTGCTCAAATCAGCACACACAATTTAAAACAGATCCTGACACTACAAAGACATTCTGTCTGCCGCAGGAAAAGAAGAGGCTTATTGTAATTTTAATTTTACTATTCTTTGATATAATCAGTGTGAAAAAATCTGTTAAACAATTAAGACAAAGAGCATTTGACCTCAAAAGCCTAACAGAAGTTAACTGTGTTCTCATTGTTATGATCAAGAATAAACAGTTATTTAATGAAGACATACATAAACATCCTAATTTGTAGTTCAGGGTTTATATACATGTTTAGTATGGGAATACTAATTGCTGCTAAAGATCAAATAGCCAAAAGCTTTTCACCGTGCTGCTTAGTTACACTTGAACAGGCACCTTCAGTGCTCTATTTTGACCACGTGAGAAAGGCTGCAGTGCCTGTCACAGGACTGTCACCACATCTAGGGTTTTCCAAGACTATTGAGTTTAAAAAGTAGCTTCAAGATACTTTTTTTTTAAATTTGGTGCAACCCAAGACAAAAATATAACAAAAGCAGTAAGCAAATACTTCAAAAGCTATAAGAACATAAGGAAATAAAGTTGAAATTAGCCTTCTAGTAGTATTATTGCCCAACTACTCAGAGTACACCATCATTTATAAGGGATATAGGAGAACCCAAGTAAATCACTAAATTCTCACCTCATTTTTCTATTGCATCTGTTTATATTTGAACTGCTTTTTCACCTTGCTCATCATTGGTGAGAATCTAACAAAAAGTGCTGCTTCCCTTCACACTGAACTAATTAGCAGAAAGGAGCACCCCAGCAATTTATCTTAAGCCATTCTACAATGGAGCAGACTCAGTCCACCAAAAATCAGCCCCGAGTGAACAATGTGGTTATTTTGCTGCTCTCCTAATTCTGAGTTAATCCCTAAAGCGATATTTTAAGAAGAACGTTTCAGAGCTCAGAACCATTTGTATTTCTCCTTTAAGGACATATTTACAAGCCATTGGTACTGAGCTTTTCTATGGGAATTTATTAAAAGAAACACCAGCATGAATTTGAGCAAACACTGCCCAAGTTAAGATTTAATCAAGAATGGCTGTGTAACTTGATATTTTAGCAGGATTGGTATTGAGTGATAATGATTTGCTCCAGAGGCACTTTTAAACCTAAAAGGCCTCAGGTGAATCCACTTAAGTCTGAGTAGATTACCTAGGCTAAGTNTTTTTTTTACGTGTTTCTTTTTGTAAAGAAACATGATTTAACTTCATTAGTGGCCTATAAAAAAACTTTATTATGAGAATTTCTCCCTGAAGTTACTGAAAACTGAGTAGCACAGAACTACACAGGTAGAACAGTCTTACCCCACTCAACCTTGAATAATAAAATACAATGAAATAAAGTCTAAAGGCAAAGCACAAACCTGCCATGAAAACAGCTCATTTAAGTAGTTCCCCAAATACAACAAAGACCAAGATATCAGAAGGGACTACAACTGTAACTAAACATTATGAATGCAAGCCTCATGAACAAAAGATATGCAAAACCACATTATTGAGAAAATAAAAAGTTTTGATTGAGATACTGAAGTCCAGTGGATCTTGTATTCTAATTTTAGATCACTCATAAGAAATGGGGACAGGCAAGGCCCAGCTCAGCAGGCAGCCTTCCTGTAGCAATCTATCTCCTATTCCCTCATTTCCTACATCAGATACATCAGATCATAGAAAAGTTCTCCGCTATTTTACCAGATTAAATATCTTGTCTGCTGCTGTTAACCATAATCCATAAGCCTTTTCATAATCCCTTTTAATGTGAAGACATACCTATGAGAAGTCAAGACCAATAATTACTAACCTTTACCATAGTATCAAAGAAAACCTGACCTTTTCACTTGGGGGAAGACAGTATCATCCCATGGTTCACTACTTAAATCAGTGATGTGTTTTAAAATTGCCATTCTCAGAAGTATTTCTAAAGTCCTATTACCCATCTAAACATGATAATTTAAACGAAAGCCAGAACCCAGCTGCTCAAATCAGCACACACAATTTAAAACAGATCCTGACACTACAAAGACATTCTGTCTGCCGCAGGAAAAGAAGAGGCTTATTGTAATTTTAATTTTACTATTCTTTGATATAATCAGTGTGAAAAAATCTGTTAAACAATTAAGACAAAGAGCATTTGACCTCAAAAGCCTAACAGAAGTTAACTGTGTTCTCATTGTTATGATCAAGAATAAACAGTTATTTAATGAAGACATACATAAACATCCTAATTTGTAGTTCAGGGTTTATATACATGTTTAGTATGGGAATACTAATTGCTGCTAAAGATCAAATAGCCAAAAGCTTTTCACCGTGCTGCTTAGTTACACTTGAACAGGCACCTTCAGTGCTCTATTTTGACCACGTGAGAAAGGCTGCAGTGCCTGTCACAGGACTGTCACCACACTTAGGGTTTTCCAAGACTATTGAGTCTAAAAAGTAGCTTCAAAATACTTTCTTTTTTAAATTTGGTACTACCCAAGATGAAAATATAACAAAAGCAGTAAGCAAATACTTCAAAAGCTATAAGAACATAAGGAAATAAAGTTGAAATTAGCCTTCTAGTAGTATTATTGCCCAACTACTCAGAGTACACCATCATTTATAAGGGATATAGGAGAACCCAAGTAAATCACTAAATTCTCACCTCATTTTTCTATTGCATCTGTTTATATTTGAACTGCTTTTTCACCTTGCTCATCATTGGTGAGAATCTAACAAAAAGTGCTGCTTCCCTTCACACTGAACTAATTAGCAGAAAGGAGCACCCCAGCAATTTATCTTAAGCCATTCTACAATGGAGCAGACTCAGTCCACCAAAAATCAGCCCCGAGTGAACAATGTGGTTATTTTGCTGCTCTCCTAATTCTGAGTTAATCCCTAAAGCGATATTTTAAGAAGAACGTTTCAGAGCTCAGAACCATTTGTATTTCTCCTTTAAGGACATATTTACAAGCCATTGGTACTGAGCTTTTCTATGGGAATTTATTAAAAGAAACACCAGCATGAATTTGAGCAAACACTGCCCAAGTTAAGATTTAATCAAGAATGGCTGTGTAACTTGATATTTTAGCAGGATTGGTATTGAGTGATAATGATTTGCTCCAGAGGCACTTTTAAACCTAAAAGGCCTCAGGTGAATCCACTTAAGTCTGAGTAGATTACCTAGGCTAAGTTTGGCTAAAGTGAGACTTTGCAAAGGTTGACAAACTGCTTCACACCAGAAGCCACAGTAAGTTCCCTGGCTGGGAAGCTTTTTGCAGCATACATTTCAGGCCATTCAATAGACATAATTTGTCTGTGGAAACAGATCAATTATATCATTAAGTACTAAAATTACAGACACAAAGCAGTAAATATGGTTCCAGGCCATCTTCACTGAGGCATTTTGTAAGATGTTGCACTCGAGATGAAATAGTTTTATATTTTGAGATACAGCATGAATATTTAACAATGAAATAAAAGCCAATTGCGTTTAGAATTAAAGCTAGGCTCTAAGCTGTTGATCTGCCAGTAAAGCTATTAATTAGTATAATTACATAGAAAATGAAACTGGGATTCTCAATGTCAGAATATTTTACAAGGCTAAGCAAATAGAAAGAACAAAGAACATATTTAAGTGATTAGACCCTTCTGTTTCATCTCTCCAAATTGCCCCATTTTACTCAATCATGTTCACTTCATTGCTTTTATTTTTCATTTTGCATTCAAAAGTAAGTATAACGGGTAAACAATTACAGTAAGGAAAAAAATATCCAAACCACCACAAAAAGGCTGGGGGTTGTTTGATATGGTTTTTCACAAACATTTTCCAGAAGCTTTAGAAAAATCTGTTTTGTGGTGAGACTTAACAGGTTGAGTCACTTTAGCCCAGCAGTCCCAGAATGGAACTGGCCAGTGCTGGAGGTGAAGATTTACTTGGAGGCTGACAGGGAATCAGGGAGCTGAAGATAAAACTGGTGCCCAAAGGACTGAAAATCCCCTCAAAGCCATCAAACTCCCTCTGCTATTTCTTCACATAACCAGGTATCAGATTCTATTAATTTAGTTAACTTCTAACACATCAATTTCTACCTGATTTCAGTGGTCTCATGACCCATTATACAGCTCTACAGCCAGAGCAGGACTGCTTAGCCCCAAACAGGATCAGCAAAGTGTCTTTTAGAGTAAGAAAGCATCCACTAGATTTAGCTAATAAAGTGTTTGAGTTCACTATTTAAGGAGGATGGAGTGAGACAGGGTTTGGGGTGAAAAGGCAAAACAAGAGTTTTAACAAAATAAAAAAATTGTTGAAAATGGAAAGCCTGGAACAGAAACAAAGCTAAACTATTACAATTCAACTCATTCCTCTCTTATTACAATTTAGGATAAATACACTCAACAATAATAACGTAATACTTAAAAAACCCAAAACCAACTGAGTATTCTACAGTTTAATCTTTTAGTTTCTGCAGAGCAACAGACCCCAACCAATGAAAACATAACTAATGATTTTTCATGTATTTCTATATAAGACTCTTTCTAGAGGATCTAAATTAAGCTGTGAACATGACCCCCATAATGAATAAAACCAGTGTTTTAAACAACATAGGAAACAGACAACTTATAAAAAAATCTTAGCTTGAACATTTCATAATGCCATTTTCTAGCAAAAGCTGATCTCAAGAGTAAAATACACTTTTTGAGCCATTTAATATTTTTGCAGTGAATTACAGCTCTTTTAACTTACTAATTCACTTTTTTTATTTCAAAATTTTCTTGATTGTTGTGTTAGAAATATATAATCGCTAACTAACCTTTTAAAAATTATTTAATAGCTAATAAATTGATAGAATAGCGGCTTACAGGAACTCCAATACACTCATACCATCCCACATTTTAAAACACCACTTAAAAAAAACCCTGTAGCTTAACATATTTCACACAAATAAAAACTACATCTTTTAACTAAAGAGACGGTTGAAACAAAAAATTTACCTTGCTTTCCAGTCACCTGCACAACACACCAAAACTACCTCATTTTTGGGGGCCGTCAGGCTCTTTTATAGCAGGCCTGAAACGAGCTCCAGGTGAAAGCTATTGATGGTGAAATAGCTAATGACCTCCAGCTGGAAAAGCTGATCAAACCTTTTACTCAATTCGATTAGAAATTCACAGTGACTGTGCTGAAGTTATCGTAGCTGATGATCTGTACGGAATTTAATTCAACTAAAATTGAAGACAATCTCTCCTGTCTAACTGTTTAGCGGGGGGGAGGAGGGAGTGAAGTGCGGTCATGACAATGAATTTGAAGCATTCCTTTGCTCACGAGGAGCCTCTGTCAGTCCATGAGAGAAGTTTTCCCGGGAATGTTCGGTGGCTGGGATTCCCCCCGGGAATGTTCGGTGGCTCGGATTCCCCCCGGGACGGGAGCCGCAGTGGCGCGGGTCGGCCGCCAGGTGGGGCTGGAGACCGCGGCAGCCCCGGCGCTCCCGGGGAACCGAAGTCCGGAATAAAAACTGCAACAATTTCCAAGGCGTTTCAGGGAATTCTAACTGTTTGGGTTAGTTCGTGGCTGTGCAATTAGAAGTGTAGATGATGGTGCGTATATGAATATTTTTATACCGCAAAATGTGGCATTTAAGTACTCGACGCTGTTGCCAAAGAGGAGCAGCATTTAAACATGGAATTAGCTGTATGTCAGTGCCATAAATTGAATGGGAACTTGTGTCAACTAAGTAAGAAAAGCAGTGGGGGTTCTGACCCACCATTAAATTACAGCGTGGCAATACTGGATATCCGCATTTATGCTGGGTGTGAAGTTCAAGTGGCTTTCTGAAATACTGCTAAAAGAAAGAAAAGTCAAAATAACTTTGAGTCACCATGCACTCTGGGTTCTATTACATG
Source organism: Melanocharis versteri (assembly GCA_013397845.1). NCBI lineage: Eukaryota > Metazoa > Chordata > Aves > Passeriformes > Melanocharitidae > Melanocharis > Melanocharis versteri. The sequence goes on along the minus strand of VZTG01009266.1, from coordinate 31,011 downwards.
TGGATTTGGCAGCCTTGTTTTGGGATTGACTGATTCCTTGAGTTACCAGGTACAAACCAACAAAAAAAATCAACTCCCTGAGGTTGTAAAACTTGCACTGTTATTTTGTCGTTTTTAGCAACATCCTGCAATTGTGACTTTAACCATGGATAGCTGGAAAATGTGAAAGACACATCAAATTTTAGCCTTTCTTTAAGAATATATTGTACACTGAAGAAAGTACATTTTCATAACTGGGCTCCTTGGTTATATAAATTCAGGAAGTTCATTGTGAGGCTCCTGTCCCACTCAAACAAGCAGTAAAAAATGTGAGCAGTCTAAATAAAAATAATGGAAAGGTTTCATAAGGGAGTTACAAACCTGAGAGTTTGTATTTGAAAGCCACTCTCACCTACTTGATAGACTTTGCAGTGATCACACGTGGCCACAGAAGGCTATTTAAGGTCAGACTGGTGAGAAAAATGCCAAGTAAAGATGTGTTTTGCTAAGATGACTGAAATAGTGAGATGGAGTGATTTGGATGAGGTCAGTGTCTAATAGTTTAGAGAGGATTAGAAACAGTTCCTGGCCCTCAATCTGCTGCTGTAATTACTGAGCCACTCGAGCTCCTCACAGAACAACTCAGGTATTTGTATTGCTGCTCTGAGTATTCACGGTAATAAATTAAAACTTATAATCTTCTGGCTTCTGTATAATGGAAGGTGAGAGTGTCCCATCTAAAAAAACCAGAAAATTTTCATATTTACCTGCGAAAAATCTGGACAGAGTTGAACCTGTGCTTTTAATGAAGTTGCACTATCAAAATAACGTGGCTTTAGGTTGTGCAGCTCTAAATGTTCTTAAATAACGAAGAGCAAGATCCAGGTACAAACCAACAACAAACAAACACACAAACAAACAAACGAACCACACTCTAATGCTCCAATAAGTTTTTATTGTGGTGAACCGTGGGTCAGTTGTGCCAAAGTGAGGGGTGGTAATCAGCACTTCCCACCAGACTGCTGGAACTCCCTTGCTCCGTGGAGCATTTGGCATCTCAGCAGTCAGTAAAACATTTCTCAGCTCATATGTTCCCCTGAGCAATTAGCAGGGAAAGACCAAGAGGGCTTTTTTAACTCATCGGGTTTTACGCAGATAAAAGCAACAAGCCTCCTCCTCAGAGGGGAAAAAAAACCCACCAACACATTTACTTGCTGCAATTAATCCCTGATTTATGTAGAATTCTTGCCTGCTGGTAGATAAGACTCAAAAAACATGGATTTCCATTTTATACAGGGTCACCAGCGCACAGATTTAATTAAGATTGCTGATACAAAATGTCAATAAACAAAAGTATACGAACTCCACACTCAGGAAACATTTAGGCTTCAGTAGCTGCTGGATTTGTAGAATCTCCATAGAGCAATGGTTGTTGTGGAGGTCGGAAGCAGGAGAAAAGTTCCTAACAGTAAATTTATAGTTACAGTAGCAAGTTAGGGACTAAATATAACCTAAGCTGAAAAGAAACATGAAAAGTAACAGCCTTCTCATAGGTAAGTGGGACGAAAGTATTTGTTTCCACAAAGCCATATTCACCACAATCAATGGACATAATGACCTTGTCATTGCATCTTGTTACAGCCTCTCAAAATGAAATCCAGCTCCAAAGCTAATGAATCCTGGTGCATATTAGAATTTTAGATATTGTAACACCAGGGAATGATCCAGCAGCGTTCTGGCAAGATGGTCACTGCACCTGACAAATTGCCAACAGCTTGTTAGCAACCCGTGCCTGTAATTTCTATCCACAAGTTGTGGGTATGGTCTGTAAAACTGCCCTAATGATTGCCATTTCAGCAAGAAAAAAAGAACAGGTCTGAAGACAATGGAATCGTTAAATAATGATCTAGTTAATTTGCATCGAAGCTCCTAACTCTGCTTTAAGGCATAAATGGAAATTCTAAGCTGAGGAAAATATTATGGAGTTTGCTAAAATATTTCATGTATTAAACGTCAGCTATTATAGATGACTGTGGAACCAAAGAGGGGGAAGCAGCAGCTATTTTAACTCTTTTGCAATTTAGCAGGCTACGATGGTGAAGTAACCATGTTAATACTTAGCATTTACAATACATTTTATTTTTCAAGATGTACTCACTCGCTGTCAGGGGAGTTATACGGATTTGTTAATTAAGTCACCGTTATCCTTATTTTAAAACAAGGGGGTTCAGCTGTGGGTATTTGGAGTGGTTAATCACACAGTGAACACAGCAGAATCAGGATTAGAACAGGATTGTCTCGTTTCCTGTCCCTGTTTTAATCAACTTGGTATTCCTGCCTGTCTAGACCATCCTGTATTTAATTTTTAATCCCATATCTATTGGCAAAAGCTAGACTCGCATTTTGATAGAAAAGTAGAAGTGGCATCATTTTGACAGTAGTAGTGTTTTATTGGCTCCCTCTGTCAAATTTTAGACTCTGCTTATTTTCCAAGCCCCTTTTTTCTTAGGACATCTATTTCTGTCCCAGTTGCTCCAAATAGGATTGTTATCCTTGCACCTACTTACAGCCTGTTGCTTGAATTTAACCTTGCATTACTTGATGCTTCTCTAAAGGCAGAATTTGCTATCACATGTTTATGTGCAGTGGCTTTTGATAGGGATATCACATCAAGTAGAACAGTAAGCACAAAAATATATGAATCTTGCAGAACAGATTAAAAATGTAACCACTGTTTAAAAGGTAAAAATTACTGAGGTTTTCTTTTGGGGCAGAAAAAAGGTGGTACATAGACACCAGTGCTTGGATTCCCAAACAGCCACGGTGAAACACTCCTGCTGATGGATTTTGCTCTTCTTTGTGGGTATCACCCAGATCTTCCCTGCCTTAGGAAATCTCTGAATAGTGGACGATTTAGCACTATAAAATCCCTCCTTGGGAATCCTCCCTGGTACAGAAGAGAGGATGAATAGAAACTAGACTAAGACGGGGAGAAAAACAGAAGGTTATTGACAGCTGTGCTACCAGCACTGAACTGGCCGTGTACCTTGGACGGTAAAGCCGCACAGAAATTAAGGAAAGGCTTGGCTGAGGAAGCAGGAGGTGACATTTCCACAGGAGGAGGAGCTGACGAACCAGCATGAGAAACGAGAGATATAAACAGCAAACAGCGGTTCCAGCGCTCATGAATAGAAAAGTTACGGAATTTGTAACCAACGAACGCTGACACCTTAGCTGAAATGTATAAATAGCGTAAAGTCTTGCTGATCGGCGAGCCAGCCTTTTGCGTGCTACCACCCACCTCCCGGCTGCGCGCAAACTGGAATAAAACAGGGAAATCGCTCTCCTCCGCGGTCGGGACAATGCTGTGGCACTTAACACCAACGAACGGGGCGGCCACGACCCTGCGGCAGCGCTGGCCCGGGGCCACCGGGAGCGCTGCGAGACCGGCGAGCCCGAGCCGCCCTCACGGACCCGGGCCCCCCTCACGGACCCTCACAGCCCCGACCGCCCTCAGGGACCCGGGCCCCCCTCACGGAGCCTCACGGAGCCTCACGGCCCCTCACGGCCCCTCAGGGGCCCGGGCCGCCCTCACGGAGCCTCACAGCCCCTCACGGACCCTCAGGGGCCCGGGCCGCCCTCACGGCCCCTCACGGAGCCTCACAGACCCGGGCCGCCCTCACGGCCCCTCACGGGCCCGCCCTGCGCGGGGCGGAGCGGATCTCGCGAGAGCCGGGCGGGGCCGCGGAGCCGGGTTTGAACGGCGGCAGCGGCCGGCGCGCAGAGAGGACGGCGGGCGGGTGGTGAGCGGTGAGGGCTTTGCTCTCGCTGGAGCTTCTGCCGGTGCCGGCCCCCGTTGCCTGCAGCGGGTGGGGCCGTTTGCAGCCCCTCGGCCCCCGGCGGAGCGAGGCGAGCCCGTCCCCGCCGTCCTCGGCGCCCGTTTGGGCCGTAGCGGGTGTGGGGAGGCAGGCCCGGCCGCCGGCCCGGTGTGCGGCGGGTCGGGCCCGCAAGGAGGGGACAGCGGTGACAGGGCGCTGGTGGCACGCAGCGCTGCCAGNCCCGGGGCCACCGGGAGCGCTGCGAGACCGGCGAGCCCGAGCCGCCCTCACGGACCCGGGCCCCCCTCACGGACCCTCACAGCCCCGACCGCCCTCAGGGACCCGGGCCCCCCTCACGGAGCCTCACGGAGCCTCACGGCCCCTCACGGCCCCTCAGGGGCCCGGGCCGCCCTCACGGAGCCTCACAGCCCCTCACGGACCCTCAGGGGCCCGGGCCGCCCTCACGGCCCCTCACGGAGCCTCACAGACCCGGGCCGCCCTCACGGCCCCTCACGGGCCCGCCCTGCGCGGGGCGGAGCGGATCTCGCGAGAGCCGGGCGGGGCCGCGGAGCCGGGTTTGAACGGCGGCAGCGGCCGGCGCGCAGAGAGGACGGCGGGCGGGTGGTGAGCGGTGAGGGCTTTGCTCTCGCTGGAGCTTCTGCCGGTGCCGGCCCCCGTTGCCTGCAGCGGGTGGGGCCGTTTGCAGCCCCTCGGCCCCCGGCGGAGCGAGGCGAGCCCGTCCCCGCCGTCCTCGGCGCCCGTTTGGGCCGTAGCGGGTGTGGGGAGGCAGGCCCGGCCGCCGGCCCGGTGTGCGGCGGGTCGGGCCCGCAAGGAGGGGACAGCGGTGACAGGGCGCTGGTGGCACGCAGCGCTGCCAGAGCCTGCCCGGGCGCTGTGGTGGCTGAGCGGTGAGGCTGTAGTGTGATATTTGTGTGTTCTCGGTAGTGCTGACCCGCCCAAGAGCCTGTTTGTGGAAGGCGATCAGCTCCGAAAACCTTTCAGCCGGAGTGTGCAGCGTGGTAGGCGGAGATATGGACTCGTGTAAGTAACTGGCTGGAATTGTCGGGGGATACCTGGGCTAAGGGAGAGAAACTGCCCTGGTAATTGTGTTCCTGATGAGAAAACTGCACAGGTGCTTCTGACAGGATCAGAACACAGACAGCTGTTACATGTGGCCTTGGAGATAGGAGTTTAACCAGAAGAACCTGTGGTGGAGTGGGAGAAGAAAGTTTGCCTGCCAGGAGAGTGCCTTTTATCTCCTACCCTATTCCTTTTATTAAGGAGTACTTGAACGGTTGAATAATCGAGGTCTGCAGCTCTCAGTGTAGAATCTGTCATAAAATGCTTGAAGATATTTAGCCAAAAGTGAGTAACTCTTGTAACTCAGTAGAATAAATGAAGACTGATTTCCGTTATTTCTCCCTCCTGCCTAGTCACCTTGCTACCCATTCAGTTGATCTTAAAACATTATTTGCAGAGCACTTTACTTAGCCTCATGTAAAATATTAAATTGCTGGGAATTATTTCAGTGTACATCTTCATGAACAAAACTACCTGGACTTGTTTGATTCATCCAGAATTGACAAGGAAAAATTGAGGTTGGCTGTGCTTCAAAAGGCATCTTTGCTGTTTTCCCTGATAGTCAGCAGGAAGGTTTGAATAGGAAAGCTCTTTCTGTTTTCCTCCATACTTCAACTATAAAATTAAGAAAAAAAAACTAAGATCTTTTTTTTCTATTGTCTAGTAAGTAATTTTTAAGAGCTCAAAGTTACTGTGTGAAACTGGAGGAGAAACGCAAAAGAGGTTGAAGAAGTAGGAGAGAGTGGGACAAAAATGCCAAAAAAGCACCCTTAAAAATTACAGGTGTACCAGAAGAAGGTGACCCTGTTTACCTGCCCTAGAGGCCAATTGGAGAGCATCCATCCTTTAGCAGCATTGCCTGGTCTGGCTGTTTCTAAACTGTCTGACAGCTGCCGAGCTGAGATTTGAATAAGATTTGCATTTATCTGGGGGTTTAGCTTGTGATCTGCATGTTCGTGAGACAGCCAGCAGGGTTAAGCCTGTTCTGAAAAGGGACTGCTCTGAAGGGCTGTGCTGTGGTGGCAGCTCAGCCTCATCCGGACTAGACAACTATTGATTTCTTTTCTTTTAAAGGTGGACTGCAAGAGTAAGGTCAAGGAATACTTCAATGGGATTCTGGAGGTGAGTTAAACTTGTTACTCATTTTATTTAGTAAACTAGGAGCTACCAAGTGGCTGTGTTGCCTCTATACTGTTGTCTGATCAGAAAATAAAGCTATTTTTAAAATCGTGTTTATGTAAGTGAACAATGATTCATTCATCCTCTTTACTCATGGAAATGCATGCTAGAAGTTGTTGCCTATGTGCTTGTATTGCTACACCTTACCTCAAACCCTTCATTATTAAATTGTGCGTGGTGTCCCTGTCCTTGCACTAGTATAATGCTGATAATTCTTAATTATTGGTATGCAAATCCCGGTGTTTCACTGGTTTATTTCAGTGTAAGTACAAAGATAGTATTTCAGGCATTACGGTGGTTAGGGGTGAAAAATGAAGTTTCAAAGCCTGGCTGGCTGAAGTCTCTTTGTGTGTGTTAAACCTGGATAGCAACAAGTGAGGAGAAAATGCAAAAACTAGAACATGATAATTTCTGTCTTGTGCCTTGGAAAGGAACTGGCACAGTATTGGCACAATTACTTTTGCATGTTAATTAAATTCTTTTCTGTTAGCAGAAGCTGTGTAACTCCACTAAGAGTTATTCATGTTGAATAAAAGCAAAAAAAAAGTGAAGGATGGATATTACAACATTCATAAGAATGATGTATATGCCAGTAAGAAATGGCAACAATTAAATTGCTTCTGTGAGAACAAAAAGCAAGAGTTAGGTCTTCAATACAGAATTACTTTAATTCTGAAACTATATAAAAACTATGAACCCTGACTTTGAAAAATCAACTGCAGATTTTTTTGTGTGTTTGTCTCTCACTTATTTCCTACTTTGTGAGAAAACTCTTGGCATATGTTGTTCAGAAGCCCGAGTTGCTTAGCATTTTCTGTCTTAATAGGATTTTTTTTTTGCAGCAGGCTGATTTAGCAGGTTTAGGAGCAAGCAGTCATACAAGCTTATGGCATTAATTTGACTTGATTTTTATTTTTTTAAATATTTTCTTTGTTGGATTTACTTTGACTAACTTTTTTGTGAGCTTCACCTTCTGTCTTCCGTTATTCTCTACAGTTAGAAAAGGATGAATTTTCTGAAACGTGACAAGGAGATGATTATTTACAAATAGGTTGCCTGCAGCAACTAAATTTTGAAGTAAAAAACGGTAATGAAAGACTCTATTAAGCACTTAAATAAATGCAAAGCCCTATGTTAAACTCCATCTATTTTAACAGGACTTCTATTTTTGACTCTTCCCTACCTTTTATCTGTTTCTCTATCCCACATAATGTTATTAGGAGTAAACTCTCCTGCTAATGCAGCTGCCTATGCCAATCTTAGGTGTTATTTGTGTACCCAAGAAATGCTGGGCTTGGTGGGGCTTGGTTTATAATAGAGAGAAAATAGTGTCATCAAGTGCATAGCAGTGCTTTTCTAAGGTTATTTAATTGTTTTCTCTTGTGCTTGGCCAGAGAGCTCTGTCCTAGATTAACTCTGGTTGTGGTGTACAAAGAAACCAGGCTGGGTACACAGGAGTGCTTCTGCTGCATGTTAGACATAATCAAGAATAAGGCAGTGACCAAGTTTATGAAGACATAGCTGTTATTTTACTGTTCACTGGTCTGTTTGTGGGCTTTTTTTTGTGTCTTATATTAATGCAAAAGTACATCATTCTATCCTGGTTAAGAAAGGAAATCCAATAACTTCTTTCACATAACTACTGTAATTTCCTGCAATATATTTTTTTACTAATTTTTGTTTGCAGTGTTGAATAAAAAAAGGAAGAAAAATGGAGACAGAGACCATTTTAAGTCTTAAACAGCAACTCAAGGAAGCAGAGAATGAGCGGAGAAAGGCAGCACAATATGGATTGCATTTACTGGAGTCCCAAAGTGAGGTTCAAAATCAGCTGGATCAAACACGCCGGGAATTGACTGAGAAAACTGAGGTGATGACTGCCTTTTCTTCTCAAAGTTCAAAACCAGACTTTCATTCTATTTTAACTATTTTCTGAAAGGCACAGGTGTTTTAAATGCCTTCTAGCATCTAGATTAATTTTAATAAACCTCTAAGTAGTTGTAGAGAGGGCTTTTTTCTCAGCTTTAAGACATTGAGCATAATTGTATCGAACTGGGACAGGCTTTCATAGCTAATTATGCACCAAGTGTTCAGTATCATGTAGGACTAATTGCCTTTAATGTAAAATGAATGCTAAATGCTAAAGTGAATTTGCTTCAGAGCATGTGCTTTGCCTCTGTTTAGCAATTCATTTGTGTATGCTCTCCCAGTCAGCTTTATATCACTTAAAAGCTGTGAGAAGAATGCTAGCAGCAAGACTGTAAAATTGATTTCTTCTGTACTGAAGTTTTCAAATTTTCCAAATACCCAGGGTTTCTGAACTTATTAGCACATTTCTTTGCAGCTCAGAAAACGGAGTAGTGTAGTGCTAAATTATAGAGGTATTATTTAGTCAACCAGTTTTCTTTTTAGTAATCGTTTGAGAAAATTTCAGTTGGGAAAATCTCTTCCAATTTTCATAAAGGCTTTAAAATTTGTGTTCGAATTCAGCCAGCTCATGTTTCCAATAAATTATTTATCTTCATTTAATCTGTTTCTGGTTGTGCATCCATCCCCTCTCCCAGGATAGAGGTGAAAGGTTTGTTTTGTAGCATCTGGAGGGTTGCAGCACCCTGCTGTTTGGAATGGACAGAATTTTTTATTCTGGTCAGCTCCCCTTTAGTAAGCTTTTGTGAGAGGCAGCTGAAGACACAAGTTCTGAGGCAGCCAGGGCAGGATGATCCTTTCGTGCTGACCAGCAGAGAGGGCAGGCACTGAGCTGTCAGGCTGCTCCCACAGGCTGTGATCCTGTGTGAGAGGCTGGAGCCAACTCCTGAGCCTGCCTGGTAACTCAGATTCCAGGGCTGGAGGGGAGAACTGGGGGCCTTCATACAGCAGAGGAATATCTCATGTGGGAGCTGTGCTTACCCAACAGATTCCTCAGGGCTTTTGAATCTCTCTGGCTCTGCTTTTGCAGTCTGAGAGCCAAGGCAGTTACTGTGAACACGAGTGTGGGCTCTAGCAGCAGGCACAAAAGCCTCTCAGAAAGCTCTGTGCACTCTTCTGTACCAGTGTGCAGGCAGGTTCTTGCTGGGGTTTTGTTGTTCTTGGCTCTGGCCAGGCAGTGCACTCCCAAACCTGTCCTGTGCCCAGTCTTTATCTTTGTGGTAAAGCTCTGCCCTGGGTTTTGAGAGCTAAGCCTGTCCTTGATAAGCTGTGTCTAGGCCACAGAGGTCACTTTGATACCTGACAGCTTTTAGTTTTTTATTTAATTCTGGTTTGTGTCTCGAGAGTTGTGTTATTTTGAAAAGGAAAAAAAATCTGCATATTTAGATTAATTTGGCTTCCCTATTACCTTTTTTGCTTTCAAGACTCTCTTTTTCTTTTCCTTAATTGCTGGCTGAATGGAAGAGTAAAATGAAGCCGCCCTTCGTAATTAGCAAACATGCAATCAAGCATAGATGGAAGCTGTTTAAAAAAGGATTCTTCAGTCTGGAAGGGTTGATGGGATTTATTATGAAACAGAAAATTTAACTGTCTTAGAAAAAACACTGAACTCAGCTGTTCTGCTTGATGGACTGTAGTAATTTTTAACATAATTGGGTTCTGAGAGGGCGTATAAACTCTGGCTAAATTTGTGGCACTTGCAGAAAAAATGCCCACACCATTCATATTGTTTGCAAAGAAATACAGAGTTTCCATGACGAAGAGAATATTGCACAGTCAAATTATAATCATAATGTTTATAAATCACAACATTTTAGATCCGTTATTCTTTTTTTTTAAAAAAAATGGGTATTATAACTTTAATTGGCACTCCCAACAAAAGACTAAATGAGCTACAAGCATCTTGGTTCTGAGCCTGTGCTTTTTCATAAATGCTTAGGAACAATGTACAGTTACATCCAGATTTATTACTGTGTTATTTCTTTCAGAAATTTGAACAAGAGAAATACACTCTTCATAGAGAAATTGAACTCAAGAATCGAATGTTGGAAAGCTTGAATTTTGAGTGTGATTCCCTTAAGCAGCAGCAAAATGTGCAACTGGATAAACAGAAAGAACAGCTTGACAGAGCCTATGGACAAGAAATCAGTGACCTTAAAAACAAGGTTTGGTTACTAATATGTAGCTAAAAGGTTGTTAATACCATTTTAGATACTATATGCTTAACTTACAATTGCACTCTTAACTACCAAAAGGAATAATAAATAGCTATAATGTGGAGTAGCTTGTTTGGTTGGTTTTTAAAAAACATCTGTGCAGTCACTTATGAATTACATTACATTTCAATGCTTATTTTTAAAAGCTACTCTTGTGTTTCCAAGACATTTTCTGTAATTGGAACTGTCAGAAGTATTGTGCTTTTCAAGAATTTACCATGAAATGATACTACTTAGTTGTCAACTGTTTTTAAGTTGGAGAACCTGAAAGCAGAACTGGATGAAACCCGACTCTCAGAGAAACAACTGAGACACAAAGTGGAGCATCAGAAAGAAATAATTGCTGCCAAATCAGAAGAACTGCACATGATGTCTGAGCGTGTCCATGAGACCATGTCCTCAGAAATGCTCAACCTGCAGATAGAGCTCACTGAGCTCCAGAGTCAGAAGGTGTGTGAGTAGCACTGAATCATTCACCCTGCAGCCTAGTTGAAGATGAAATTCTGCCCTTTTGCTCGTTTCATTTTTAGGTGTGTTGTCTATAGTGCCATGTTAGGATTGACTTTAGTTCAGACAATGTGCACAGCAAAAACGAACAGCCTTGATACTAGGCTTTAATACTATATCCTCTTCAAGATAATATTTTGTATTAAAACTAATTACTACTAACAGATGTGTTTGGTTTACTTGGGCCTGCTTGTCTTCCAATTGTTTTACATATTTTTATTTCATACTTGTTTTTTGTTCGTTTAGGCCGATAATGAAGAAAAGCTGAATGAGCTGCAGTGCAGTAAAGAACAGTTAGAGCTGGTGAACAGTAACTTACGGAACCAGCTGGAGCGGCTGCAGGGGGAAAAGGAGGAGAGAGAAAAAGAAGTTGTTTTTTACTCTAATGCATTAGAGGTATTCTCTTAATTTTACTTCACAGTGGTAGATAATCCCCAAAGTGCATGGGTTGTGTTGCCAGGTTTTTGGTGGAGTAGGAGTTTTGAGGAGTTGTGAGAGGGAGGGGAAAGAGAAGGATAATGGTTGGTCACATTTGGTGTTGCCTGGGGGTAAAAGCTCTCTGTTGGCCTTGTTTTGTGGCAGCTGTGGAAGGAGAGCCTTTGCATGGCACTGTTCTGCCTCTTGGACCTTCCCACAGGGCACTGGCAGAATCCTCACTTTTATTTCGAGTTCCTGCTGAAAGCCTTGGAGAATCTTGTACTGGGGAGTCGAGCGTTTGTGACTGATTAGTGCAAGGAGAGTGATCTGAATACCATGAATGCAGTTGACAAACCTCAAAGCTTACCCTTGAAAGCTTTTGGTTGTGCTCTTGTCCTGAAGAACAAGTGGAATATTAAGTGTTTTAGTGAAGTGAAATGAAATTAATTTGTCTCTTAGTTACTAGAATTGTCTGTAAAGTTAAGGACTTCAGTACAATATAATCTCTGCTAAAGTACAGGAAATTAAAAAGAGTTAAAGCTATCTGATTAAATTCCTGTATGCAGTACATCAGATGCTTAAATGACCAATATCCTCTTTGCTTTAATCTAGAAAGCTCGTGAGGCTAATCAGGAGCTTCAGGTTCAGCTGGATCACGCAGTGCAACAATCTTTGGACCCTACAAGTAAAGGCAATTCTCTCTTTGCTGAGGTACAACTATGCCACAGATGCCTGAGAAGTATTTTCAGTTTTCTTTCTTATATTGTATTGAAAATTTGAGAGTATCTGCACCTGATCTGGCCAGCATCTATCTCTATTCCTCAAATATTATTTCAGTGTTGATCTGACATGTGCAAAACCATTTCATGCTCTCTCTGAAGATAAAGAGTTGGTAAACGTAATGGAATCACTTCAAGTTAGCTGACTATCCAGTCAAAAGTCCTGACTGAGGGTTCATGATGGTTCTCTCTGCAGCTCTTGACTCTAAGTAGTTTTGTTCAGCTGATAAATCCTTCTTTAATGTAAAAGACAGTGTGTGAAATATTAAAAGGTGCTGATAAAAGCTGCCTTACAAACTTCCTGAAAAATGGCTGGATGTTTGAGCTTTTGGGAGGGTTTTGGAATTAGCTTTTGAGTAAGAGTTCAGCTGCTGTTAAATGCAGAGGGAGCATTATTTTTCATGACAGCATCCAGGGGATGGGTAAAGTTGGGAAACAGTTTAGGTATTTTTAAACTGTTTGTTCCGTTGCCAGTGAACAAAACTATTCTACAGCAACACTGAAGCATATGAAATGGTACTTTATTTTGATATCAAAAGAAAAATCTGTTACATTTCATTGATTGGGCTTCAGTGGCACTGTCTACTCACCTCTATCACGGGGCAATGACAGTAGCCTGTATTTTCAAGTATTGTTTCTGGAAAAGCAGTATTTGCAGACTGAACACTGATTGCCAAGCAACATGTCCTTATCAAACTCATCATCCAAGTGACAGCAAGTGTTGTGATTGCACAGTAATAATTGTTCACAATGTTCTGTAGGTGGAGGACCGTAGGGCAGAAATGGAACGACAGCTGATCAGTGTGAAAGTAAAATATCAGTCCCTCCAAAAACAGCATGCATTCAGTAGAGAACAGTTGCAGAGAATGAAGGTATGATGATTCCTGTAATCCTCCAGGGTGTCCTTGGGTCTGATAAGGCACTGCTTTCATGCACAGGCCAGGGGATTTGTAACCTTTAAAATATGATACAGTAGTCTGGGGGGAGGGCAATGGGAGACAAAACAAGTGAGAGGATGTTGTGCTGTTTGACTCCTATGGTCCAACAGCGTCCATGTTACGGTGAAGGCACCATGTTTGCTGACTTTGGCAGTAGTTGTTTAATGGATAAAAGTATTCCACAACTCCTGTCTGTCAAACTAGCATTCAGCTCGTCCTGATAATTGTTTTTTCATTTCTTGTTTAATTCTTGTACTACATCAATCAAGTATTTGTGCATTAACTGTGGTCAGGAATGAGCATAAAGAAAAGGACATGCTTTTACTCCCATCACTATAAAATCTATATGTTTTTGGGTTTTTTCACATCTGTTGCTTTCTTGTCTTTGTCCATATTTTTTCTTCTTGCTTTTCCCTATTTTTGGTGTAAGAAGTCATAACTTTGATCATAACTCTTTAAGTTTGACTCCACTGCTATAGGATGGAAGCCTGTTGGTAGATATTGTTGAGGACTAGTTAGCAGAAGCTGATTTATGAGATAATGTCAAGGGGATGCTGCAGAGCTGCCAACCATTTTCATGTTGATCTCATAATTTTTCCAACGCTGAAGTGGATCCTTTCATTTTGATCAACTACTTGGTCATGCAGTTGGAGAGAGGGCTTAAACATCAAGGGTGATGATCATGAGTTGCACTGAAGGTTTGTGTTACCTAGATTTTGTGGAGTAGATTGAAAATAATTCAAACCACACTCTTAAAGGAGAGGAAAAACCCTCCTGATAGAGCAAGATTTGAGTGAGGAAAGTCATTGGGTAGGATCAGTTCCTTTGGAAATTTTCTCCTTGTAATATGGGGTAAATGAGTCATACTGATTGAATGGTGTAAGAAACACACCTAATACTAAAAGTACCAAAAATGGAGGCAAATTGGTATCCCTGTACTAGTACTTAATGCTTTTATTTGGGATTTGTTTGTACTCATAGATGTCTTCTGACAGAGTTGGAGACAGGTGGTTTGTTAGGACAGCTGTTTTGCTTAAGCTGCTGTCTTAGCTCCCTGTTAGCATCCTCTTGGTGTGGTGCTGCACTGGGATGCTGCCAGTTAAAGCTCAGTCTGTGCTCAGCTGATCTCTGCACTCACAGCTGCTTCCCACAGGAGAGGTGACTGCTGGTGCAGCTTTAGTTGAGGAATCTGTGGAGTATTTACTGGTAAATCCCGAGGATCTGACTCCTGAACAGAATATAAACAGCGCTCCTGGGAAAGCTTTGCCACCTCTAGTGTGTTTTTCCCAGTCCAGAGCATCCTTTCCAGTTTCTTAAAGTTCCTGTTCAGTTACGTAGATCAGCTGCAATTTGCAATTCTGGCAGTTAGCAGGAGGGCAAGGGCTGGGTGTCCGTGCTTGGGAACTGTAAGGATGGTTTTAGTCAGCCAGTGAGGGGCAGTTGACAATTTTGCCTCCCTTACATCCTGTAGAAGCTCTGAGGAGATGATTGAATCTTTCATTGGCTCTGATTTGTGCACAGAATGATCAGTACCCTTTACCTGACATAGGAGATTCTATAGGAGAGATGCTGTTCTCACTTTCTCTCTGTCTGATATCTAATTTTCTCACTTGATCCTTTCCCTGTGATTTCTCCCAGTGTCACCTTATCCATACTGACTAGACTGATAAAAATGCCTGTTTTCACTAACACCTTGTGAAGTCTTTCATATTGTATTTCCTGTTGTTGAAATGTGTAATGTATCACCTGTGACTGAATGTTTTAAGACCCTTGTACTTCAATGTTATTAACATCAACAGAAACAGTGCTCTAGATGTAAGATTTTTATAACTTCTCCTTTGTAATGACAGAGGGTGTTCTTTTGCTTGAAAGGATGAATTCCATTGGAGAAGCAGAAAAAGCTGAAATTCTTTAGTTAATATCGTAGAAGGCAAACATGGTGGTGTTATACCTGAAAAGCAGAACTGAAAAAAATGGGGGGTTAAACTTGTGGGTTTTCCTGAGTTCTCAAGATGCCTTTTAGCTCTGACAAATCAGCCTGGCCTGTGAGTGGGCTCTGGCTGCCTTGGTGTTGATGGTGTGGATGTGGGATGCTGTGCATGTCCTTGGCAGTGTTTGTGTGCTCCTTAGCCAGTTCAGAGCTGAGTGGCACACCTCAGGACTGCACTGCTCAGTGGGATCTCAGCTGTCCTCGTGCCTTGGAGTGTCTGTGGTGATAATTCCTGAGATTATGTGGTGAAGACTGAGTTCAAGCATCCAGTGCCCTTCTATATTCAGGTTTAGAATTAAGATGCTTGAGTACCCAAACAGTTTTGTGTAAAAGGCTGGGATTTTCAGTCACTAATCCCAGTACTTTTTGTAAATAGTTTTTTCATTTTTTCCAGCTGCAAATGGCTACGCTGCTACAGCTGAAAGGCTCCCAGGCAGAATTTGATCAGCTGGAACGCTTACAGTCAATGTTAGAGCAAAAGAATGGTGAAATAGAAGATCTTCTCATGAAAGTGAGGCAGCTAGAAAAATTTAAGGTATGTGGTTTTTAATTAAGTAGAAAATTGTTGGAAGCTCTAAAACATGAGAACAAGAAGAATTACGAAAACTCCATGAAGTCCATGCTGTGGTTTGAAAAGGGATCCAAAAGCTGACTCGTATCTTTATTTGACCTGAGCTGTGTTTTACAGTTGGAGAACATTAGACTCCTCAAGTGCAGAGAAGCAGAAAATTATACCCCAGCCAACACCTGGGTTGAAGAAACAATTTTTTGTCCTGTGTGAAGCACCTTCATATCTTATATAGTTACTTCTAGCATTTAAATTCAGTTACTTGATCGAAGCTCACTGAGCTGTGGCATCCAGTTTTTCTCTGGGAAGGTGTAGCCATTTGGCACTTTTATTGTGTGTACTTAGGCTTTAGCCTTTAGTGTCTCAGCTCCATTGAATTTCCTGGATATTTATTTTCTTTATTATTCTTCAACTTTGCAGCTGAAGTGTGCTCTTTTCTAGCAAAACTGAGCTGCTTAATCATCCTTGTAAAGCAGTTTTTCAGTCCTCTTATGGAACTTGGAAACTTCTTGTCAATATTTTGAAAAGTGAGAAAGGCATGAGGACTTTTCTATACACCAGTGTAATGCTACTGATGTTTGTGTGTTTCCAGAGTGAAAAACTGGAGCCTTTCTTAATTCTTGTGTGTTTCTGCACCCGTTTGGCCCTTCCTTATCACAGCTTTGGAGTGCAAGCTGAGGTGTATTAGCTTGTGCAGTAGGATTATGCTTTCCAGGATAGCCTGCTGTGTTCTGTATTTAACCCAAGTGGTGTGAAGCCAGGCTTAACCCATTTTAGCAATAATTGAGGAAACCTGGTGGTTTTACCAGTTTTGTCGTGTTTAAGCTTGATCTGTGCTTATTTCTGTCTGTAGGCCATAAATCAGTAGTGTTGGGAAATTCAATGATTGATTCCAATAACCTTTAAAAGTATCTGTAAGTAGTGACTGGGAGGTCTCTGGGACAGGATTAAATCTGAGTGCTGCTTGTTCAGAAACAAAACCACCAAACAAAAACCCCCAGTGTCACGTGTTGCTGCATTTATAACATCTTTACTACAAACCAGCTTCCTCATCTGAAGTATGTCATTGATTTTGAGGTTTTGACTGTTGATTAGCATGGCTTCTGTTCTTCTGGGGTTCAGCTGTGGAAGCCTAGAAATAAATGCTGAAAAAAATTCCCTGTGGATTAACTAAATATCCTATATTTTCAAGTAAAAAGCAAGCAAGCTGTTCTGCAGCGCAGCTTGTAAACCTTCTGGAGTTGAGATAACTCACTTTTTTCCTTTTTTCAGTGAATGAGAGAGAGCTGTCAGTTTTAGTGCTATTTGACATTTGTAACAAATGAGGAAGTACTCAGAGCAGCTGAGTTTTATCTTCGGTGTTTAAATCCCTCTGTGATGAGGCTGCTCCATCAAAATGTGTGGAAAAGGTCTCCTAAGAACTAAGCTAATGTACTTCTGAAAGGTCACTGCTTCACAGCCTGACACTTGTTCTTTATCAGAGTTTATATGAGAATATGGAGGAGTCCAGACCTGCTAATGGCGCAAAAGGCAGCGATTCTGAAAATGGTTACTACGCAGATTTACTGCAAATTAAACTTGACAACTCCAAGTAAGTACTTCCAGCCTGAGGCCTAGAAGTTGGTTGTAACAGGGTTATCTTCTAGGTACTTTCTTTTATTCTCCCTTTTTTGTTACTGTTTGTATGCACTGACTGCATGTGCAGATGGGTTTTGTTCTTGTTGCATTTTCTGATTTTGTTATAGGACTGAGAATTGTTTTTTTGTAGTTTCGTTTATGTTTTAAAAGATAACAGCAGAAATATGTTTTATGATTATTGCTTTCTTCCAGAATTGATGTTAATACTTCTAGGTACAGGGCAGTTGAGACTTTGAATCAATTAAAAGTTCATCTGTAAGGAAACTGTATGAAGATCCTTAGTCTTTAGGCTGTGTACATTTATTTCTCTTATAAAAAGAGTGAAATAATAACACTTGAAATGTTTTATAGGACAAAAAAGCTTGATTTTTTCCTACTAATATGTAAATACAAATTTGAGGTGAAGTTGAGTGCTTAGTTGTTGCTTTACTAAAAGAAAAAAAACCCAAACCAATCCAAGTCTGGCTGATTTTATAATTTTCCTCCCACCCCAGCAAGGAAACTGAAACGCTGAAAAATGAACTATCCCTGCAGAGAATGAAAGCTCTGTATGAGAGCCAGAGGGTCCTGGAGTTTGAAAGGAAACTCTTCACAAATGAGAGGCATTTGCAGGCTTGTCAGAGTGAGAATATGAACTTGCGGGTTATGCTGGATGAGCTGAAAATGAAATATGAACCTGAAGGTAAATACTTCTTTTCTGTCTGGGAAAATATAAATTTCTGATTTTCTCAGCCTTTAGAAATGGAATGACATTAAACAGGCAGATGCTGGTTTAGTTCCAGAATTTAATGCTTAAATAGCTGCCTTTCTGAAAATAACCTGGTCCAAAACCTGCTTAGCTGAAGTAGAAAAGCCCTGACTTGCTCAAGACCTCACTTGAACAGGTGAACACTGACTGGAGGAGACTAAAGAAGGCAGTTTTACAGTTAAAAATGGCAGTGTCCAGGGGCTTTATACAGCACAGGTAGATAACCATACAAAGTGGGTGGGAACAAACCTCAGCTGTTTCCCATAATAACAGCAGTGTCTGTGATGATGAGAGGCCTCAGCTCTCTGGGTGTAGGCAGCTGATGGGAGCTTTGGAATAAGGTGCAAAGAAAACATTTACAGGCAAACTATTTAGTAGCTCAAGTTAATATGGATTAAGTTTTGACTAGAGAGGCTCACCTGCCAAACAGCTGATCCCTGAGTATGTGCAAAGCAAGGAGCTGTAGGCTGTGGACAAAGAGGATTCTATTTAAACTGAGAGAGCAAGTTTAGATGAGATATTAGGAAGAAACTTCCCTGTGAGGGTGCTGAGGCCCTGGCACAGGCTGCCCAGAGAAGCTGTGGCTGCCCCTGGATCCCTGGAAATGTCCAAGGCCAGGTTGGATGGGGCTTGGAGCAGCTGGGATAGTGGGAAGGTGTCCCTGCCCATGGCAGGGGGTGGGAACAAGATGAGTTTTAAGGTCCTTTCCAACCCAACCCATTCTGCGATTCCACGAATGGGGAACCAGATAGGAAAGTTGTTTTTGTCCACACCCAAAGGATTTAACTTTAAAATGTTCTTTGTGGAAGCTTACCTCAGCAGCCTGCAGTTCAGAGAATTTAATTTAAAGCCTTGGTGAAAAGACAGAGAGGACGAGGAGAAGGATGTTGTCTCTTTTTCAAGCTAAGTTCTGTTGGGATGATTAGATTATATGAAGAAACATTCTTTAAGGGGTGTAAATTGCCTATTAAGAATTATTCCAAACTCTTTAGTCATGTGAAACGTTCTTACTTTTATTACGAACATGTTGGAGGACAAGTCATCTCCAGTTTCTCTTTTGTACAAAAAGTATATTCCTTTTTTTTCTTAGAATTACTTAAAGGTCCTAGAATTAAAAACAAGAGGGAGAGAATTCCAGTGAACGCTACTTGTGAATACTTGGACAGCAAAAATACTCCAGTGAAAGAAACTGCCCTCACTCAATTGCCAAGTAAGGAAGGGAAAAAGATGACTACCAAGAACCCGGAGCAAAGTGATGCTTCTCCAAAGAAACAGCCTTTCCAAGCATCCCCGCTACATACAGCTCTCCAGGCAATACGGAACATTGTTGATCCTGAAAGAGAAAGGAAAAGAGTTAAAATTCAAGATGAGAATCACGTCGCCTTTATTTCGAATAGCAGAAGTGGAAACAATTCCTTGGCTCCAGCTGTCCCCAGGTCAGTGTCAGCTTCTGTCTCTGCTCAAGGCAATCAGCACAGACCTGCATCTCTTTTCTTTCGCTGCATGAACTGTGCTCTCCACTTCTTTATCTATTTCCTCAGTGTTGCATGCAGTGTCATTCCTCAGCTCCGGCTGCCCGCACTGAACCTCTCACTACCTTTTAGAAGGACTAAAATGCTGACTAATAAAAAAGACTCTTGAAACAGTCTCTGAAATAACTTCCCCATTGCTTGAAGACATTTAAGGTGTGCAGGTAGCATGGCAGCTCCCTTGATTTGCTCCAGCATCAGAAACTTTGTGTTCTTGGTCCCTTCAAAACTGCCACACACCTGTGTTACAGCTCAAGGTAATAAAGAAAATAGGAATCATGCTCCAGTTTTATATCTAATTTTAGCCCCCAGCAACTTCCAGATTTAGCTAAAAGCCTAAAAATTAAGTAATTCTTAAACTTGAATTGTGTTAATTTTCATTGTACAAGGTAATAGAGAATTAATTAGCTGTGTTGTCAGACAAATGAAATGCATGACCTGGATGCACACTAGCTGGAAACACAACTGCCAAATTAAGATGAAATTTTTCCCCTGAACTGAGAATTGAAGTTACTTCTTGCTAGATGGTAAAGTAACTGAGAACAGTCATTATCTCCAGCTTTTTTTATCCTGGTAAAAAGAATGCTGACTTTGATTTTCTACTTTTTCAACTAATGCTTTTTGTATTCTGTTCATAATCTTTGTAAACACATGTTGGAGTGTTTGGGGGTAGAAAAACGTCTAGGCTAGTCCAGATGTTTTGGGCTTGCAGCTTGCTAATATTTGCTGGAAGAAATAGCCACAGTTAATGGCATTCAGGACTAATTGGATTGATGCTTTGATGCTCAGATCAATTACTCAAGGTTGCATGGACGTAATTAACAGACTTAAAGTAGCCAAACACTGCAGTCTTCTTGACCTGTGGAGAGAATATGGCAGAAGCAGCAGTTTTAACAGCTGTGTTCAGATGTGGGACTGTTAATGAGGAGGGAAGATCAGGAAGGTCATATGTGGGTGGAGGGGAAAGATAAGGATAATTTAGTGATGGTATTGGGTTTGGGCAATGTCCTCTACATGTAAAGGAAAAGGCAAAATGAAACCTGGGATGAAAAGTTTAGCTTACTTCCTCATACTGCTTTTGGAAAAGAAGATAAAATGTCTGCAAACAGGAAGCTGTTGGAAATAGTTTATGGGAACTGAAGGGGAAACCTACTGGAGAGGGGGGGTGAGGAGTGGAAATTATTTGTGGAGTTGATGCTGGAAAGCAGAGAGAGTAGAAAAAGTGGAAGAGGAAGATGAAACCGTATTTCAGAGGGAGGTTTCTAATCTTGTAGCCATTGCTGTTGGTTCAAGTAAGGAACAAAACATGAAACATATTTGAAAAATAAAATCCACCAATACAATTAAGCTGCCATAAAACTCCATATAAGCTGTTAAGCTCTTTTCAGTGATAGTATGAGCCTGTAAAAGGCAAATCCAGGCAGAAAGTTCTGTTTGTTTCCGGTTGTTTTAATGAACTGCTAAAACCTCAAGTCATGATATTAAGGTAACATTGAGGATTTACCCCTGATCTGCTATGATGTGCTATGAAATAGGAAGTCATGTTGAAGTCTGAGTATTTGAGAAGCTGGATTTCTAAACACTGAAAGAATCTCTGGACTGTTCTGTGATGGATGTGGCTGAAGCTTGGGCACAAAAAATTGGCCAATTGATCAGGAGTGGGGACCTGAAAAGGGAGAGTGTATGAGAGGAAAAAATAAGGGTGGATAATTGTTAGTGTTTCACCTTGTTTTAACTAAAATGTGATGCTGCAGCTGGGAAAAGGCTGTTGTGGTCTCTGGGGGTTGGTTTTGGGCCTGGAATAGTTTTTGTGCAGTAATTAGTGGAGCTCTGACATTGGCCCATGCATTGTGGGAGAACAGAGCCACCGCAGCTGTGAAGGGGCTGCAAACTTCATTTCTAGAAAGTGGTGTTTGGAACCTTTGTCACCTCAGGCGAGGAGGAAGTGGTCAGAAGTGATCGTGTGTGCTTGTGAAGGTGACAAACTCCCTTGTGTGAAGAGACTTCTCCTTGCTGAGGTGACTTAATGAGCACTGGAGCAGCTCATTAGGTGTGGTACTGATTAGGTTAGTATATGAGAGTGTTGGACTACAGATTTAAATATTCAAGTGGTGATTGTTAATTGTCAATGGCTACTGGAATTCTGGCAATGCAAGGGTTATGTGCAGTGCTAATCTTGTTTGGCCAACTAACTGGTCAAAAAAAGATACATTTCTCTATTGAAATGCTTTTCTTCCCTTCTGAAACTGAAATAGCAAATTCTAGCCCTTGCTGCGCAATTTATTTTGCGTTTAGATTTGAGGTTGTTTGCCTATATTTGATCTAAAGAAGAGCTGGGGTGCCTAAGGGCTTATTTGCTCCCTTAAATTATTTACTTGGATTACATACACCAAATCGACTTCCCTTGGGCTTTGTCCAATTGCCTGTGGCCGTTTGGCTCAGCAGGAGATCTGGATAACTAATAATACTCTTTGGGGTTTTAGGCATGGCCCTCAGCCTTGGGAAGTAAAGCTCCACCTGATGAGGCAAGTTCATCTTCCTTAAACAGCTGGAAGGAGCCCCAGTTATATCTCAGTTTTGGAGTCTGTACAGTCACAGCTTAATAGAA
This sequence comes from Melanocharis versteri, assembly GCA_013397845.1. NCBI lineage: Eukaryota > Metazoa > Chordata > Aves > Passeriformes > Melanocharitidae > Melanocharis > Melanocharis versteri. Next base: position 9,091 of record VZTG01009266.1, on the reverse strand, counting down.
TCATGTCATAATTTCACAAGCATTTACTTGAAGTGGAAGTGTTTAACCATTGTCTGTTCTTTCTGATCCATTTTTTTGTGCTGACACCTGCTGAACCAGGGCAGTGCTCTAAGGGATGCTCTCTGAGGGCTGGGGGGTGAAGCTCAGCCTGCTGCTCACCAGCTGCTCCTCCCTCTCTTCCACAGGAGAAATGAGAGCATTGGATGGAAAAAGCTTGTGGGTAAAGATGGTAGAGGTCAGCTGGTCATGGGCAAACTAGGCTTGGGGAGGATTAACTCCTCGCCAGTTAAAGACAGTGGGGCAGTGAGAAAGAAAGAAAACTGCCCCAGGCCTTTTTTCCAGGCTCAGCTTCACTCCCTCAGTCCTGGCTTCTCTGTCCCCCTCGCCAATAGGCACAGGGTGAATTTGCTTGCCAGAGTTGTTACATTATGTGCTAACAGAATTATTTAATACTGTAAAAGGGCAATATTTTGTATAAATCCAGATGTGCTGCTTTGGGACATAATTTAAGGGGATGTGGTAAGTCTCTAACAATGGAGTGGCAGCTATTTGTGTTTGGAGAAACATCACTGAAAGCAGCTCTCCGTGGTGGGGGTTGCTCACTGAGGGCTCCTGAGAGCACTAAAAATCCACAAGGTCACCAGAGAATTGCTTTAATGCATGTGCTGATAAACGAGTGTAGAGTTTGTGTTGCTATATAAAGTGGTGTTTAATTTGGAACTTCATTTTCCATCATTTCTTTCTTTGTGAAAATAATCGTGTGTAACAGGCTGTGGGTTATTGGATTGGGTAAAATACCACTATTCATCAATTGTTCTAATGGCATGTTTGCATGTTCATTAAGTTAAAAACAAGGTTTAGGCATCTGAGCACAATCTGATGTTTTGATTTCAGATGTATCTTTTTAACAGAAATGAGACAGTTTTATCCCCATTTACATTCATAGCAGAATTAAAACCGATCAGTGGACAAATGATGTAATTTAGAGCCTGAAAATAAATCTTCCCCCAACTTAAAATATTCCAGCACTAAGCGGAAGGCAGTAGTAGTGTAGAACTAGGTTGAAAGGAGCATACTGTTTTAAGGGTGGTTTTTTTGGTGGTGTGGAAGCAAGAAGCTTGACTTCATCCTGTTTGTGTGATGCTGCTCAGCCTTTTCACGTGGAGCTGTGCTTTTGGAGACTGGATCTCCTCTCAGTGCATGACAGTCACTGGTGGTTTTGAAGGCTGATCTCAGCCACTTCACATATTCAGTAACCTTTCTGACCAAACATTTCAGCAGGTGAGGTGTGTGGGGAAGGCTTTAAATAATGAAATGTGATTAGGACTGATACAAAAAGGCTTTGGTTTAGTCTCATTTTCTTCTTAAACTCTGCTTGCTCTGTCTTTGTATATGGATGGTCTTGTGTGCCAGTTGGCTTGTTGATTTTGCCTAAAATTCTTATTTTAGTCCTGGTTTATATTAACTAAATATGTATTTAGAATGGTTGCTTTGCCTATAGGTTAACAGCTGAATCCAGATTTGAAACGACAGAAGAAGAAAAGAGAGAAACTAAAATCTCAACAGAGAAGAAAACACAGAAGAAAAAACATTCCACACTGTATGTATCTTCTAAGGCAAGTTCTGAAAGTCAGTGTGCTCAGCAGTAAAACACTTCTGCGAGGAGCCTGGGCACTCTGGGGTGCTGCTGCAGCAGGAGCTGCTGAGTGAACTGTGCACACAGCAGGGCACAGGTCACTAGCTGGAATATTGATCTGCCTCTGTTATGAAGGGTAGGATTGCCTGGCAGAGCTGCACTTTCGATGATGTCCCCAAGGGCACCTCTTGTGTTCCCTGGCACTTAACCTGAGGTGTGGCCTGGTCTTGACTCCTGGCAAAGTCTCTAAACACGTTGGTTGCTCTTTGTTTGAGGCACGGGGCTGTTGTGGAGAAGTTCTGGCTAACAGAGGTTTTATTGTATGGTAAGACAGATTAGACAGGGTTGGTGGAGAGCCCAACTAAGTGATGTGCTCCTAAATTTCTTCCCAGATTGAGAATTCTTAACATTTTGCCTGCTAATATGTCACTTTTCAACTTTCAGGCTGATCTAATTGCAAAAGTGCATGTGGATCACTTTGTGTTTTGTTGGTCAGTGCTTGAAATTCTATGGATTCTTGTATTTGTACTATTAATTAAAATAAAGGTTTATTTCTTTCTTTATAAAATGTAGCCCGTATTGTATTTGAGAAGAAACATGTATCCATTTTTTAAATGAAGGTGTGATGTCTTTTGTAGAACATTTTGTTAAAAAAAAAGTACCTCAATAAATGATAAGAAAGTGTAATACAGGTGCTGTGTGTCATGTTTTTAGGAGACAGTTCTGTAACTTCCTGAAAACCATGCCGAATAATTCTGAGAAGAGCTTTTAAGCTAGTTCCTTTAATTTTTTGAGCATTTATATGGAAGTTGGATTCCTTCATTTGAGTCATGATACTACAGTTTAAGCTCTCTCTGGTGAATGGATTAGCCAGTTTTAAGTAAAAGACTCAGTAGTTAAGATGAAAGTTCTTTAAGACTTCTTTTAAATCCACCATGGAAAAAAAATACATTGAGGATCAGTCTTGCAACTCACTGGTTTGTTTGTGTCTGAAGTGATGCCTGGGATTTTGTTAACTCTGTGCACGTGGGTAGCTTTAGCTCATCAGTCACTTACCTCACAAAAGCTGAGTTCTGGTCACAGCAGACGTGACTAAAGAGGGGGGAAAGTCACCTTGAATGATCGTGTGTCTTCTCCCTTTCCAGGGCAGCTCCATCTCGTTATCAGAGCATTTCCACACAGTTCTGTTTAGGCACAGCCCGGGGGCTGCTGCTCCTGGTGAACAAAATAATCAGGAATCCGTGTGTCGTAGAATCAGATTGCGTCACTTCACTGATGTGTGAAATTTGCTGTGTAGCTGAACTTTTCAGTGTTAATGAAGCTATATAAACTGAAAATATCTTCTTGTTAACTCTTACTAAGGTGTCATTACTGACAGCAAATGTATAGGCAGGAAATAGTTCTTGCTCCTCTTGACTTTGACATGTGAACCTAAATGATGTTATGTTGAAGAAATCCTGCTTTTCATGCTACAAAATGTTAGAAAAAAATCCTTTTTTATGCAAATGATGAAAGTTGTATGTGTTTACTGGCACTACTGTGAGACACAAATAGCATAAAACAACTGAGGTACTTGATTTGTTCTACGTAGAGGAAAACCTTTGGTAAGTTGACACTGGAGAATGTGCTTTAAATGGCAGTACTGAGCTGTAGGTTGTCTACTAAGACAGTTAATTTTATGTTATGTTAATTGTTTAATTATGTTATAGTTAACTATATGTTGAGCTGCTGCGCATACGGCATTTCTAAATTTTTTTTTCTAGATTGAAATAACTTGTTAATTTATGCTACCGACAAAACTGGGATGTCATTTCAACAAACAAACAAATGAAACTGATAAGGATTATCTAATTATCCCCTGCATCTGCTTTGCAGTCTCTGCTGCTGGCGTTCACTTGGAGCGTGTAGCCTTTACCATCTTATGCAATGTATTTGTGTTTACGCCTCCTCTTGCAGGATGCAGGTGGGGGAGCGTGTCTGGGATTCAGGCTTTGGGTTTGCGTGACACATTCGAGGTGCTGTGCGTGAGAGTTCTTCCTGTATTTTCTTACTTGGTTCTGTTTTGTCTCATCAGTTGCTTTTCTGCAACTGCGCTCACGGATCTTGGTACGGAGTAGAATTTAGAGGCAGTTAAATGCAACTTCTGTCTTCTGCTCAAATTCTTCTTTGTAGTGGAAATTAGCAGAGCTAAAAATGGATAATTAGCTACTCAGCATCTTACAAGGTCTTGTTTTCTGGAACTGATAGCAATATTGAAAGAAGCAAGAATGGTCTCCCTTCTGCCTGTCCCCAGCCCACAAAAGGAAAGTTTCTCTTGTGAGCTTCCCGCATAGAGAGATTCATCCTTTAGGGAAGCAAGGAATTTTCTATTTTCCTTAAAAGACCTGTCCTAAAAAGACTTACAGAAAAAATGGTAAGGTGTGTAAGGCTGATGGATCTGTCCACTGTTTTCTGTGGAATATCCATGTGGAAGGAATTGCACAAATAAACCAACTTGGAATAAAAACCTCCATGGACACAGGGTGTAACTGTTGCCCACCTTAATTCTTTAGACCTGTGTTGGGGTTTGTTCTCTGCTGTAAGAACAGGATTTTAGGGTTACTGTGTGTGCTTTGCTCTGAGTGCACTTTCCTCTTGTAACTAATAAAGGATTTTGTTCCCTAATCCATTCATTAGGAGTTACAGGCAGGAATTTTTCAGACACATTCACAAACAAAGGGAGCTGAGGGAGATGAAGTGGCAGTGGGTTCCAGTAGCTGAGGAGTTGCAAAAGCATCATCGTGAAAGTCTGCCAGGAGGAAGTTCCAGCAGCTGTGGGGAAGGGGATGGCTTTGGGAGGCAGTTTTGGCCCTCGAGTTGGCTTTTGGGGTGAGTCCAGAGGGTAAAAAAGGGGACGCAAGCTCTGGTCAGGGCCCAGTCCCTTTGTGTGTGCTGTGCTCTGCAGAATCACATCAAGGCATCAGAAAAGTGTTGCAAATTGGATCCCAGTTTGCAGGTGAAATTTCTGTACTTCACATCACTTACTTGCAAAAGGCAGCAGCATTAACTAGATTTATTAGTCCTCTGTGGAGAAGCAGGTTTGTAAATGAGTGCTGGAAAGGAAGTTTTCCTCAGGGCTGTTGTTTAACAGACAAACACGATAAGGAAGATCAAGGTAGAACAAGAAAATCAGAGCAAGGCAACCTTTAGGCCAAGTAGTGAATGAGAAGGGGGGATTTGCTGCAACAGGGATGGGGAGGAGTGAGGAAGATAATTACCACTGCTTCGGAAGTTACTGCTCGAAACCCAGAGTAAACTAAAAGATTAAATCACTCAGCCTCAAAATCTGTTTTTGACAGAATAACAATGTACAGTGCATTTTCCAGGGACAGAAAAGATTAAGAACTTTTAGATGAAGCTTGTTGTCTGTAAATGGAGATAATGGGAGTTGCTGTGCATTTAGTCCACTTTAGTAAACAGAACATGACTTTCAATGTTATTTTAGGGGAGTGTAAGGAGCTAAATCCTTTTCTAAGCTAGTATGGTTAAGATTAGACCAATTCAAGCAAATCTGTGGTAAAGGTTAAAGTGATTTTTCTCCAGAAATACATATCAGAATACCACATGCATAGAGAGAGACTGGCAGTCTGTGCTCCACATGATTGCTAATTAAATCGAGAAATAAAATGTCACGTGTTATCAAAACCAGGAGATGGTTATCAAAAATCAGGAGATGCATGTAGCATGGCCGTGTTGACCAGTTTGGATAAACAATGATTGCTAAACTGCAGTGAAGTATCCAGAGGACAGGATTGTCAGCTGAATTTGTTGTACTAAGCAGAAGATCAAGCAAATAGTAAATCTCACAAGTATTTTGTTTGGGTTTTTTTAACTCTAAACTGTAAGTAAAGAACAGACTTTGTGCTTTAAGGTCACATACTGCCTTCAATTCAGAATATTGTCCTTAAGCCACATTGCAAACAACTTGGCTTGGTTTTGCACATCCAAGATGTCCTCACCCGAGTTGGCTCATGCAGCAGCCTGTGTGGAAGCACAGGCTGTAAATATACTAAGAATTGCTTTTGGCAGTTTTATATTGACAACAAGTCTTTAAGAAGTACTGTTTTGTTTAGAGAATAGAAACAGTCTCCTACTCCTTCCTCCAAACATAAAATGACAGAAATTAAAAAGAAAGGGTGTGGTTTGAAATGCGGCTTTGTCCTCAGTCCATTTCTCTTAGGAGAGGAGACGTGAAACCACAAATCCCTGTTCGAGGGCAGGTGAGAAGAGTGGAATTTCTAAGATGTAGTGTCCTCTGCAGTCAGATCTTTCCAGCCTGGTGTTGGCCTGGTGTCCAGCACTGAGCTAAGCCGTGGTCAGAGCTGGTCCCTGCAGCCGGGCTTCTCACACACCTGAGGTCCAGGGCTGCTGCCACACGGTCCTGGCGTGGGTTTGGTCCTTCTGTGCTTCTGTGTTGGCAGCTGCCATGGTGCAAGAGAAACACCCAGTCTGGGATTCCCCTCCCCCATGACACCGGCGCACAGTATCTCGAGTTGAGGAAAGAGGAAGGAAGCTCTGAGAGGCAGCAAATCTCACAGAGCCCTCGCAGCTGCTGCTCGTCCCTGGGCTGGGGAGCGCCGGCGCTTCCGGGGCCTGCGTTTGTCACCCTCCTCCAGCTCTGCATCCCCTGAATCCTGGACTCCTGGGCTTGGGCGTCCTCGGGAGCCTCACGGGTTCACGTGTGATGGAAGGATGGCACAAGACAGAGAAGAGTGGTGTGGGTAAGTAGCTCAGGGTGCTGCCATTTGAGCCTTTCTCTCTTCTGAGCAGGATGTGGGCAGGTGTTGCCTCTGGTGTGATGGGTTAACACCGTCCGCTTCGCCAGGGTGGATTAATTGAAAGGGTCAACTTTGTACAAAGTTTTGATCTTTCGAGCAGAACGGCATGAAGTACCTGAGAGTCGGCCTTCCCACTCTCCCAGGAATGCAGCTTTTCCCACCTTGGCGTGTTAGGAGCAGACTGAATAAATCATGTGTTGTATGATGTGCAGCAGCCAGAAGTTAGGGGGAACAAAAGTAGGGGAAGGAGAATCCTACAGTTGCTTCTGCAAGATTGTCACTTGTGGTCAGCATTACAGAAAAAAATCTGTACTTGAGTTGGTAAGTGGTACTTTTTGGAAGGAAAGTAATCTTAAAATGAATGATGTTAACCCATATGAAGGACTGAATTGCTGTTCTAAAAAAGCCTTTAAAAAGTAGGAATCAAAGCTAAAGTACTTGAGAGGCGCATGCTCCTACTTAGTTATTAACCTTCCAAATGCTTCTGAAAGAAATTTTTTATTTTAAGTAGGCCCTAGTATTTTGTGATATGCATTAAAAACCCAACTGGCTTCATGAAATAAAACGTAACGCCAAGAAATTAATGAGAGGAAAATAACGTCTTGTTCAACATCCACATGCAGCAGTAGCAGAATTGCAAAATGGAAGTAGCCTGTCCTGGTGGCAGTTTACATTACAAAATAAAAGGTGTCAATATTTTCAGTTTCAATTTTACAAATAGTAGAAAGCACCTAATTTTTGCACTTAGTGGTAGTCTCTCTGGTACTTGCAAGGTATGGTAAACCTCACACGGTGAAAACCATCTTGTGAAATGCGTTGCTCCAAAAACTGATGGTGTTTGTTTTCACGTCCAAAACAATACAATTTTCTCTAGAGTAGGTCACTGGGAAGAACTGCTACTACAGACCTGCTGCTATTTCCTTTCCCCTCTGCTTGCTCCCCTGCTGCTCTCACTGTGAGCACAGAGTGAGTTTGGTTTCAAAGACATTTTGGGCACGCTGCTTCCTTTAGGGTGGTGACAGTGCTACCTCTTGCTGGCCCTAAATAAATCCATTTCCTGGGTTAAAGAAGGGATTTCTACTCAACACCTTACAAGGCTCTTTATATTTGTATGTAAAAATCACAATTGTAGAGGTGTCTGTGCTTTAGGTGTCACAAAGCAAAATAAACAGCAATCGAATGGACTTCCCAACAATATTAGAATGGTAGTTATGTAATTGGCAAACGTGACCTTCTGGTTGGTTTTCTTCAGTAAGGGCATTCTGTCTATTTTTGCACAATTGCTTGAATTTAATAGATGAGTACAAATTCAACAACCTTTAGCTTACACCCAGAAGTTCCTTTTCTTAACCAAGCTGTTGGCTCACAGTTTGTTTTATTTTACTTTATCTTGGAAACCAAATGTATTATTTCATTATATACGTTGTTGAGAAAAATCGGAGACTCTTGCACTCAGAAAAATTAAAACAATCAAACAAACTCAAACAAGCATGTACCACCATCACTGGTTGTCCTGTCCCATAAATTAAGCAAGTTTATATTCTTAGAAATTGGCAGGAAAATAGTGTAATTGCTAAAATTCAAGTAAATTAACTCATTGAATAGTAAGGCTAGGATAATGGGCGAAAATAGGACAACTATGGTCACGAACGAAGAGGTTTTTGAATTTATAGTCTGTTGTAAGCACGCCTCCTGTGTCTGAGAGAAATGAGAAAAATGGGCAAACTGAGTCTACTGAGTCATAAATTCTGTGAAAGTTGATGAGCTTTTGGAATAATATGCACTGGAAGCTTTTTGACCGCATCGGGCTATTTTGTCTTCTGTGTTTTTGAAAATCTTTGGGTTTAAGTCTCTGATTACAAATCTCACGTTGAATTTTCAAGTCTTATTAGAAGAGTGCCTGATGCTTTCAGTTTCTGCTGATGAGCAGAGTTTCAGTTTGAGAACGTTGGGCCCATCACGCTTTGCATGAGCAGAGTACACTGCAGGGTAGATCTGGAAGGCCACGCCATCCTTTGGTTATGATAAATTGCAGCCTTTTGTGGCCACTTTTGTGTTTCACTAAGTTAAATGGAGTAGTCCAGGTAGCAGAAACTCAGCTTTGCACTTGGAAACTACAATCCTGATTTTACACGTGAAATCTGTTCTTAGTCTCGCAGCATTCCCTGCATAAATTTGTGTTATTCCTATGGACAGGACGGGATGGAATAATCATGGCAGGCTGGTGGCTTTGGGTGGCAGTTTCCTGGTGGAAAACCTTTGCCATCTGCTCAGACCTTAAGCAAAGTTAAAAACAGGTGAAATATTACATTGGCATTCTAAACTCAAGCATCGGATTTACTCCTGCCAAATCTGAAAATGAATGTTTGTCCTTTTGAAGCAAAATTTTGGGGACTTCCTTGAAGATGTAGAAAAGCACATGCTCGGCCTGAGTGCGCAGGGCTGAGACTGGCTTGTCTGATTTCATCTGCTGCAGTCCTCTGAAATTATTCTACATCTCTAAAATCTGCATAGATTGAGGCGTAAGGGAGCAGAGCTTTGTTCAGGGCAGGTTTCCTCCATGAAATGCACCCTCTGAACCCAACAGACTGTTCCAGCTGCTTAGGAAACAGCAAAAGCTGGGGAAATGTTGGAGACC